>PVKE010053019.1:0-10177 GCA_004027555.1 Craseonycteris thonglongyai
TTTATTTTTGACAGAGAGAGAGAGAGAGAGAGAGAGAGAGAGAGAGAGATACAGAGAGAGATATAGGGAGAGAACTGAACTGGGGAAGCTCCCAGTTTAGCATATGGGTCCGCACGGGCTGGAGCCGGGATGCGATCCTTGGCCCCTGGCACTGCAAAGTGAGTTCTTAACCCACTGAGCCATCCTGGCTTCCCCCAGAAACCTTAAATTTTACATAGGCAAATAAATATTAGAACTACAGAGTGAGGATCATGATTAACTGAGCTCTTCTTTAAAGTAACAAAAATATGACAAAACAACTTAAATCAACCATTTCAGGGCATGGGCATTTTACCAATCCACAAAATGAACTAAAGATCATCTATCTAGGAGAAATATTGAACCATAGTATGATAGCAAGCTCTGTGATGTTTAACTTCGGGCACTTTTCAACCTGCCAATCTCCATCAACTCTGTGACATATTATTATTGTTAAAAGCAAAAATCTTTATAGACAATGGAGAGACGTGACCACTTTCAGAGTTCTACTAAAAGCACAATTCCAGAAAACAGCCAATATTTTGTCCAAATTTGAAGCTCCTTGGGCTATTTTATTTGACTCAGAGCTCATCTCAGAGGGGCAATAAATAAAAACTTAACCAACAGTATTACAGAATTAATAGAAAACTGCTGGAAATCGTATAAGTACTTAAGGCTATAATTTCAGTTGAGGCAAATAAGAAACTGACTTAAATTTAAGAGGAAATCAGAAGAACTACAAATGATAGAAACTTTAAAAAAACTTTGAGACATTCTTGGGTATCTGAAAGAATGCATATGCTTGTAAAGCAGTTCTGATGAAGGAGAAGGCATCAGTCATTCATGTTTGGCTGAACTTGACACCCGTACAAGCATAAAATCAAAGCTATTACAGTGTTGTAAACTGTCTTATTTTGGAACGTGTAACTTCACACACAAATTCTTTTGGCAAAAAAAAAGAAGAAGAAATAGAAGCAAAGAATCTTGCTACTATGTTATGATAACTAAAGTATGATTCCTGGTAAATCAAGCATAAAAATAATAACAAAAAAAATAGAGATTACAGTGGCCACAAACAGTTGGAAATACAAAATTTATGTAATTAATTTTAAAAAGGTGACAAATAAGGAATAATAAAAAGAAGAAAAAGATATTACAGGGAGAGGGTGAGGGGTGGATGAATCCGATGAGAGAGAATTTATATAAAATGTTCAATTTTCTTTTTTTATTTTTATTTATTTATTTATTTTTATTTTTGATGAGAGAGAGAGAGAGAGAGAGAGATACAGAGACAGAGAGAGAACTGAACTGGGGGAGCTCCCAGTTCAGCATATGGTTCCGCATGGGCTGGGGCCAGGATTCAATCCGTGGTCCCCGGCGCTGAAAAGTGAGCACTTAACCCACTGAGCCATCCTGGCTTCCCCGAAATGTTCGGTTTTCAACAAAAATCTATGAGACATGCAATGAAATGTAAAAGTATGCCATACACACAGAATAAAGAAAGAAGCCAACAGCAAAAATGTGTCCAAAAGAGGCTCAGATTTGGTACATGAAATGTGTAGTAACAAATAGTAAAAAGAGACTTTAAAATAACTAATATAAATATGTTTTGGGGATGCCCAAATAGCTAAGCAGGTTGAGCACCTGCCTTACAACAGCAAGGCCTAGGGATTGAATCCCGGTCCCCACACTGGCCGTTCAAACCCATATGCTGACTTGTGACAGAACTGGTTACCTTTGAGCCCTATGGTGAAAGTTCTTACCTCATATACAGGAGGCCCTTTGTTTGGTTCCCGCCCTACACAACCCTACATCCACCTGTTTGTAATGAAGCTATGTCACAACTAAAGATGCACAACTATGGAGACTGCTTCAGACCCTCCCTCTTCTCTCTTTTTCTCTTTCTCTCACTGTCTCTGAAGATATATATATATATATATATATATATATATATATATATATATATATATATATATATAATCTCAAGAATTAAAGTGACATAAAAACAACATCTTAATACAGGATAACAATAAATAATAATTTTAAAAGAACTAAGTAGAAATTTTGGTGGTGTAATGTAAAATAATTGAAATAAATAGTTTGTTTTAGGAGTTTAACAAAAGATATGAGCAAGCAGGAAAATTAAGTCGGTAACTTAAAGATAGATAAATAGATATGCAGTTTTAAGTACATGTAAGAAAGCAATAGAAAAAAATAAATAGAGCTTCAGAGATGTGTGGGACACCATGATAGATAAAGATGTAGAAATATTCACAGAAGAAAAGCAAAAACAAAAGGGGACAGAAAAAATAATGATGGGTAATGTCCAAAATTTGATTTAAAAGTTAGCTTCCACTTTCAAGATTTTAAACAATCTCCAATTTAAATAAACTCAAATGAGCTACTCGTGAAAACATCAAAAATAACTTATCATGTACAAGGGATCCTTAATAATATTAACAGCTGATATCAGCAGAAAACATTAAAAAAAAAATCCCAGAAAGCTGGAAAGTGACATTTTCAAACTGCTGTTGTTGACTGAGAATTTTACATGCAGCTAAACTCATCTTTGATAACAAAGAAAAATTAAAAAATTTCCAGAAAAATTAAAACAGAGACAAGCGAAGATGCAATATAAGAGATATAAAAGTAAACTACTTCAGGCTAAAATGAAAAGACAGTAAGTGGTTTATCCGATACATACAGAGAAATAAAGAGAAACATTAAAGGTAACTACAATGATTTTATGAAAGACAGTAGAGTGAACTTTTGTTATTCTTTTCTTATTTGTTTTACTATAGCTGCATATTCTCCATAACTACATATTAGACAGTGGTCTTGTCAAATTAGGCAAGTTTGATGACTTTAAAATATACAACAATATAAGTTGCATAATAAAAATACAAAAGAGATTGGAAAGCCGGGATGGCTCAGCGGGTTAAGCGCTTGCTTTGAAGCCCCGGGGAGCGAGGATCAAATCCCGGCTCCGGCCCAGGCAGACCCACATGCTGAACTGGGGAGTTCCCACAGTTCAGTTCTCTCTCTGTCTCTGTATGTCTCTGTCTATTTCTGTCAAAAATAAAATAAAATGAAAATAAAATATAAAAAACCCATGTCATGTCCTTACTATAAAAAAACAAACAAAAAACAACAAAAGAGTAAGTAAGAAATAGAAATATGTTAGAGCAAAGATTTTTTATACTATTTAAATTAAGTTAGTATTAATCTGAACTAGATTAGTTTAAATCAAAATGTTGTCATTTGCAGGGTACCCAGTAAGCTTATAACTGAAAAAGTATAATAAAAGAAACAAGAAAATTAAAATACATATATACTAGAATATATCTACTTAAAAATCAAGATAAAGTAATGGATGAATAAAGAAATGAAAAATGTATAAGCCTTATAGAAAACTACTAGAAAATGACAGATATAAATACCATCGATCAGTACATACATTAAATTCGAGTGATTAGAATGGGACTATATCAAACTAAAAAGCTTCTGCCCAGCATAGAAGCCATAAACAATGTAAAAAGGGAACCAAATGAATGGAAGAAAATATTTGCAAAAAGTGCCTCTGATAAGAGGCTAATGTCTAGAATATATAAAGAACTCGTACAACTCAACAACAAAAAGATCCAATTTAAAATGGAGAGAAGAGCTAAATAGATACTTCTTCCATAAAGACAAACAAAAGGCCAACAGATATGTAAAAATATGCTCAACATCACTAACAATTACTGAAATGCAAATAAAAACCACAATGAGATACCACCTCACACATGTTAGAATGACTATAATTAACAAGACAAGGAATAACAAGTAATAGAGAGTCTGTGGAGGAAAAGGAATACCCATACACTGTGTAAATTGGTACAACCACTATGGAAGGCAGTATGGAGATTCCTCAAAAAGTTAAGGATGGAATTTCCATATGCCCCAGCAATCCTTGTTCTGGATATCTACCCAAAAAGTCTGAAAACCTTCATCTGCAAAGATATATGTACTTCAATGTTTATTATAGCACTGTTCACAGTGGCCAAGTCATGGAAACAACCAAAGTGGGCTTTGATAGATGACTGGATAAAGAAGTTTTGCTACATGTACACAATGGAATACTGCTCAGTGATTAGAAAAGGTGAAATACAGCCATTTGTGACAACATGGGTGGACCTTGAAACCATCTTATTAAGCAAAATAAGTTAGACTGAAAGAATCAAGAAACATGTGGCCTCACTTACAGGTGGAATATAAAACTGAAAATAGCAAAGAAACAAAAATTCATGGACATAGTCAATAGTTGAGTGGTTTCCTGAGGGTAGAGAGGGAGTGGGGTGAGAGAGTGAGAGTGGGGGGATAGGGAGGTGACATCAAATATATAGTGATGGAAATAAGAGTTGATTCTGGGTGGCGAGCACATAATGCAACGCATAGACAATATACTGTAGACTTGTATGCCTGGAAACTATGTAATTGTTACCAACCAATGTCACTTCAATAAATTTAACAATTAAAAAATAAAAATATAAAAAGAAAAAATTGAATTATTAAACACCTTTATTAAAAAGCAGAGATTGCCAGAATGTGTAAAAAATGATCTATCAATATGCTGTTTACAGGAAAAAAATTATATTTAAGTATGTAAATAATTTGAAAAATACACAGTGCAAAGTTTAATATAGAGATGAACTACCAATGGTAATATCAAACAAAATAGGAGTTAAAACAAAATAGTTACTAGGTACAGAAAAGCATATCTTATAATAAAATAAGATGGTTAACTATTCAGGAATATAAATAATCATAAACACAGAAGAACATGAAAGTAGATCTTCAAAAGATTAAATAAAAAACTGACAGAAATGAAGAGATAGACAAATTAACAATTTAATTGGAAATTCAATACTACTTTCATTAATGGATAAAATAACTAGCCAGAGGTCAGTGAAAAAGTAGAAGACTTGAACACTACAAAACAAATGGGTTTAACAGACATTTGTAGAACATAGCATTTATAAAAAGCAGGATATACAATTTTCTTAAGTGCATATGTCACCTTGAAAAATGCAAAATTGGAATGCTAAGATAGCTCAGCATATTGAGCACTTGCTTTGCAACCACCAGTTTCAGGGATAGAGTTCTGGCCCTGGCCCATACAAACTCATATTCTGAAATGTGGCATAACTGGTAACTGCAGAGATGACAGCAAAACTTCTCACCTCTCATGCAGGTGGCTTCCAGTTTGGTTCCTGCCTCACGTGGCCCCCATGTGGAATGAAACCATGTCACAACTAATGATGTGCAGTTATGAAAACTGCTCCAGGCCAGCCCTCCTTTCCTTATCTATCTTTTTCTCTCATTTCTCAAACAATAAAATAAATCTTTTTTAAAAAATCTAAAATTTCTGAAGTAAAATGAAGTATTTTTAAATAGTTTGACAACACAATTTTCTATCCTAAGATTAAACATTATTAAAATGGTAATATTCCTTACATTAATGTACAGATTCACTATAAACCCTGTAATCATCATAAAACTGATAACCAGTTTGTTACAGAAACTGGAAAGCTGCTTATAAAATTTATGTGAAAATGAATTTTATACAAATCTCAAAATGACTCAAAATCATTTTTTAAAGATTTATTTTTATTGTATATTTTTGTTTGTTTTATTTTGTTTTTTTACAGAGAGATGGGGAGGGGGATGCAGAACAGTTTCTATAATTGCATGTTATTAGCTTTTGACATAGTTTCACTCACAATTGGGCATGGAGATGCACAGGGCAGGAACTGGCCAGGTCTCCCCACATGAGAAGCTCACCTGAGTGAGAGACAAAGTGGGGGCACACCCTCGCTCAGCATATGGGTCTACACTGGCCAGGGTCAGGGCCTGGATTCGATCCTTGGACCCCAGGGCTGCAAATGAGCACTCAACCCTCTGAACCATCCTGGAATCCCCAATCAAATTAATTTTCAGTTTTTATTTATTTATTAATTTTTTGACACAGAGAGAGAGAGAGAGAGATACAGAGACACAGAGAGAACTGAATTGGCAGAACTCCCCAGTTTCAGCATATGGTTCCACACGGGCCAGGGCCGGGATTCGATCCCTGGTCCCTGGCACTGCAAAGTGAGCGCTTAACCCACTGAGCCATCCCGGCTTCCCCCAAATTAATTTTAAGAAAGAATATTGTATGAAGACTTATTCTTTACAGTTTCAAAAACTGAAAATCTCCACCAATGAAGATATTGAAGTATTTGTGTAAAGCTAGGTATATAGATCATTGGAATATAAGTGAAAGTCCAGAATTAAACATTCATATTTATGCTCAATTTTCTAATGACAAACATGCCAAAATTACTCAATAGGAAGAGAATAGCCTTGTTAATACATGGCTCTAGCACAATTGGATATCCACATCCAAAATATGAGTTTGGACCCACTACCTCTTCACATTTTCAAAAATCAACTTGTAATAAATAATAGACCTAAATGTAAGAGCTAAACCATAAATCTCCTAAAAGAAAATGTAAGAGTAAACCTCTATGACTACATGCTAGGAAATATTCCTTTACATATGACACCAGAACTAAAAAAAAACACAAATACAAAAAACAAACAAACAAACAAACAAACAAACATAAGAAAGAAAGAAACTAGACATCAAAATTAAAAACTTTCATTTCAAGGAACATCATCAAAGTGAAAAACAATGAATAAAATGGGAACATATGTTTTCAAACCACATATCTAATAAGGGTATAGTGCTGGAATATAAAGAGGTCTTACAACTTAACAACAAAATGATAAACAATGCAATATAAAAAATGGCCAGAGAGAGAGAGAGAGAGAGAGAGAGAGAGAGAGAGAGAGAGAGAGAGAGAAAGAGAGAGAATACAAAAGAAGATACGTAAATGACCAGTAAGAACATGAAGAATGCTCAACATCATTATTTATTAAGTAAATGCAAATCAAAATCTCAATGAGATAGCATATCACACTCACTAGGATGAATATAAATTAAACAAAACAAAACAAAAAATTACCAATGTTGGTCTGCATGTGAAGTAATCAGAACTTTGTACTTTGCTGTTGAGAATGTAACCTGGCGCAAAGTGCCATGGAATCCAGCTGGATGTTTTTCAGAATGCTAAACACAGAATTACTGGGTGATTCAAAAATTCCACTCCTAATTATCTATCCAAGAGAAATGGAAACCTATGTCCACACAAAAAGATGCACTTGAAAGTTCATAACAGCATTATTCAACATATCCAAAAAGTGGACACACCATAAATATTTATCAACTGATATATTTAGAAAAATCTATGTATGGTGTATCCATACAATGGAATAATATTTAGCAGCATAGAAGAATTAAATATTGACACATGCTATGATGTTGATGAAATTTGAAAACATTATGCTAACTGCTAAAAGAGGGTAGTCATATGAGTATATAATGTACAGTTTTATTTATTTTAAATACCCAGAATTAGCAAATACTTAAGGACAGAAAGCAGATTAGTAGTTGATAAAGCTAGGTCTATGCTTTAGAGGTAAAGATGAGGGAAGCGCAGGAAAGAGGAATGCCAGCTAATGTACATAAGATTTCCTTTAGAGGTGCTGAAAATGTTTTAAAATTAGTTTATGGTGATGATTGCACAAACTTTGGAATAAACAAAAAGAAGGCAGTGTGGATGCTTTAAACGGGTGAATTTTATGGTCTTTGAACTATATTAAACAGTAGGAAAAGTTTCCATTGTCTTTCTAATACATTTGAAAAAAATATGTAAGTTCTCTTATGTGATAATATATCCAGTTTTCAGAAAGTTATTAAGATAAGTTTATAAACTAGTAAATACAAATATGTGTGCAGAGGTGTATAAAATGTGTCATATACTTTAAAATAGAGGGAAAAAAAACCAGTATATTCTTTGTGAAATCCAAATAACCGCCTTTTCACCTTTTCTACTTAGTCTCAGCAAATTCTTAGTTTGCTTTCTTATTTATCAGAGAAAAAAAATATTTGGACCATTTATTTATAACTCTATCATCCATTTATGCATTTGTTCATTCTTCCTTTCATCCATGTATCTATTAAATTCACTTTATAAAGCTCTTATCTCAAAGGAAGAAAGTCACAATAAAAGCATGGCTTATATACTTAGTAAAACAATAACAACAAAATCTCCTAAAATGCACAGAATATGATAAGAATAGAGGGCAATATGATAATGAGAAAATTATTGTGAGGCATGAGAGCTTAGAATACAAATTTAGAAGCTTATATGTAGTTGACAGTTATTCACACTGAGGTCCATTGTATCAAAACCATTATACCTAAGGGTACCATGTATTCCAGGGTAGATAAAGTTCTCAAAACAAATGTAATTTTGCCCAGCTCAAATTGAGATGCTATGAAAATATATGGTTGAGCTAATAAGACAGACAGTGATTTGGCAGCAGAATCTATGATCACACATAGGTATTTTTAAACTGTAGACGTGATCAGAAGCAATCAAGCCCTTTGTGTCACGTCCCTCCATCATTCAATATGGGATTTCTCTTTAGCTTTAGTATTAAATGGTGCTTAAGGTAGTTATCTCTTACTGCTCTTTGATAAACCTGAAATTCATAAGGAAGTATTTTGCTTTGATGGAAAGCTATTATCTTCTTTTCTTTTGCTTTCTATTCCTTATTTTGTATTTAATTAGAGAAGGGAGGGTTTTGATATATTTTTACTAGGTCTTCGTAGTGGGAGGCTGAAGCAAGATTTTCTACACAGATGCCAGTCTACTATTCATTTCACTTTTAAATCATTGTTTTTAATGGAATCAAAGCTTTGTCAAGTTTATTAATTACCTTGCATAATAACTTTACTATGTACACTGTAATCATTTGGGAGTAATAATCTTTCAATTATATTTCCTCTGATATATATTTCATCTGGACTATTTTTTCTTGTAATAATTATCTAATTTATTTAGGCACACCATCACTTTGTGTGGAGTTTGTTTCTTTTTGTTTTGTTCTATTTTGGATCTACATATCTTTTTATAAAGTGACATTGTATTAGAATGCAGATGGCAGAAATACACACAAATGATATCCTTGTATGAACTGATAATTTATATTATAATAAGCTATGATGAAGAGGAAACTGCAAATGCTTCTCTTTCTCAGGTTATACATGGAATATTTAACACACCTGGATTTTGACTCTTTTTTTTACGTAGGGCAAAAAGAAATTTTGTTTTGTAGATTCTAAAAACGTTAAGTGGGGAAATATCTCTATTTGGTAGAAATAAACAATTTGGTGGAGATAAAGTCTATTATAAGTTGATTCTTCATTCTTCTCCAAAATCTTAAATACAGAAAAAAATTCAGTCTCTCAAATTGTGACTTAAGGCCTGCTAATGCAGAGTCATCCAGAATGCCTTTTAACAATGGATATAAATAGCAGCCACCCCTCATCTCTGCAGTGGAATTACTCTGGTAGGGGCAGAGGAGGCTACATTTGAGACAGAGTTGCAGGTAACCCTTAGACCTACAAAAGCCTGAGGACTAAAAAAGACCTTAAATGTATTTTTAACTGGCTCTGATAAATCTGTGATTTCAGAAATAATTTTCAGGAAAAAGAGCTATAAATTCGAAAATTTTCTAATCTGATGACATTTCATTTGACTTTCTTAATTCTGTCTAAATTGTCATTGTTGTTCACCATCTTTATTTCTGTCTTGTATTTTGCACCCTGTCTTTTTTTTTACCCATCCCTCTGTCAACACTGATACAAGAGTTTAGTTATCTTTCCCAGATCCTAGATTTTCCTCATCTCTTCCACTAAAATTATATATATGGTCAGTGACTCATTTTTTCAACTTCTTGTTAGATGAGGACATTTAATTAGGTAGATTTGTTTTTTCCAATGGAGTTAATAAAACTAATAACATTTTTTATAATTACTTTTAATATGAAAATTGGGAACTACATCAGGCCTGGAGATTGGATCCTGCAGTCATGGTGCTGGTGAGTTACACAGCTATATGTTCATCAATAATCCCAATCAAGCAACTTTTCTATGCTGGGCACTACATGTATGATGAGGTTCAATAAGGAGTATAGCATGGTTAGTTAAAACAAACTTCATTCTAGT
>PVKE010053020.1:0-10162 GCA_004027555.1 Craseonycteris thonglongyai
TTCAGTTCTCACCGGGCTCCCAGGCCCAGTTCCTGCCCTGTGCAGCCCCGTGCCCACCTGTGGAGTGAAACTATATGAAAAACTAAAGCTGTCAACTATGGAGACTACTCTGGGCCCTCCCCCTTCTCTCTGTCTCTCTCTGTCTGTCTGCCTCTCTGTCAAAAAACAATAAAGATAAATCTTAAAAAAAAAAAAAAAGAAAGAATAAATGTATAAGTCCTACATTCTGGAACTATATATAATTCCCCTTTGTAACATACACACACACATACATACATCCCTAGATTACTATACACACATACAAATTATATATATATATATATATATACATATATATATATACCGTATTTTCTGGCATATAAGACGACCCCCTAATTTTACAGTTAAAACATAGGTTTAGGCCTATATTCACTGTATAAGACTACCCCCCACTTCCGAGGCTGTAGTCTTATACAGCGAATATAGGCCTAAACCTATGTTTTAACTGTAAAATTAGGGGGTCGTCTTATACGCCGGAAAATACGGTGTGTGTATGTATATGTATATATATATGTGTATATATATGCCAGAAACCAACTTGGATGAATGAAGTCCCTGAGTTCGAGCAGTGGGAATTAAAGACAGACAAAATTATCTACCAACTGTCCTCAATAGGAGCAGCCCCAAATAGCTTTATTTAATTACTTATATAGCCAAGGTTTACGTCATTACAAGGAGCAAGGAAAGACAAAGAAGGAGTTTTTTAAATACAGCAAAAACTACTCATTAACTGAAGTACAGCGCAGGCAGTTTGTTATCAGGAACATGCAGACCCTCTCCCGTGCATTTCTTTCTCATCCCACAGCCTGTGATCTAACACCTGGTGCCAGCTGTCTGACCTTCATGCGAAGCTGCACATATATATCTAGTTTCTATCCCTTCTGGGAGGTTGGGGGGGCTGAGGTCCTGCCATCAAAGCCCCAGGTCAGCCTTTCCTGGGAGGCTGGGGGGCCGAGGCCTGCCATTAAGGCCCCCGGAGAGCCTTCCCTGTCAAGCACATGACCGGCTCCCAAAATATACACACACACACATACACTTCATATTTCAAAATCTATTTAGACTCAATATTTTACCTGTTCAAGCAGAATGTAGAAAACTTACCATCATATAGGTCCCTTACTCTCCCCTTTTATATAGTTGTCTTACATATTACATTTATACACATTAAAAATTCAATCAGGGGAAGCCGGGATGGCTCAGTGGGTTAAGCGCTCACTTTGCAGCGCCAGGGACCAGGGATCGAATCCCGGCCCCGGCCCGTGCGGAACCATATGCTGAACTCCCCCAGTTCAGTTCTCTCTCTGTCTCTGTCTCTCTATCAAAAAACAATAAAAATAAAATAAATAAATAAATTCAATCAAACAATTAAAAATATATTTTTTGCTACTTGACTAATGTATATTTAAGAACTCAAGAGGAGAGAAATAGCCTATTATATTTATTTAGATGTTTACTATTACCTCATTGCTGACGTTTCAAGTTTCTTTCTGGTATTATTTCATTTTTGTCTGAAGCACTTCCTAAAGCAATAATTTCAGAGCAGGTCTGCTGGCAACAAATCCCTCAGTTTTCCTTCATTGGAAAATATTTTTATTTCACCTCCTTTCCTGTTACATATTTTCACTGGTTAAAGAATTCTTAGTTGACAGTTCTTTTATTTCAGTACTGCTTTAAATATGTTGTACCACTGTCTGCTAGCCTCTATAGTCTCTGATGAGAAATCTGTAGTCACTCAAATCATCATTCTGGACAGGTACTTTGTCATTTTCCTCTGGCTACTTTTAAGGCTTTTTTTGTCTTTGGTTTTTAGCAGTTTAATTATGATGTGTCTGGGCTTGGATTTCTTTGGTTTATCCTGTTAGGGATTGCTGTCAGATTCAAAAGTCTTCTGTGTTAAGTGTTTAAAGTATTTGAGAGATTTCAGATAAAACTAATATATAGTTGCAAAGATTAACTCTGTAATAGTTTTCAATGTTTGGAAAATTTGATCAGTCAAATCCACAAGCTATTACTCAAAGAAAAAAAACAGCAGTAGTTTCAATTTTTATACAATGTTAATATAAACTCTAGAGTCATTTGCCAAATTCAGTCAACAGGGGCACCATTTTACTAACCTTGGACAAGTTCCAAGGTTAACTGTGCCTGACCGTAGGCAAGTCCTTTAACCTCTCTGTGCCCGCCGTTGTCTCCCTGGTAAAATGGGGATAATAATAGTAACATCTACTTCATACAGTTTTTGTGAGGATAAAAGAAGTTAATATGTAAAAGTTAGAGTAATGCCTGGCATGTAGCAAATGCTACAGTGCAAGCTAATCATTTTTGTTATTTTAAATTGAGTACAGGGGATGCCAGGATAGCTCAGCAGGTTGAGTGCTTGCCTCCCAATTTTGAGGTCCAGGGTTCCATTCCCAGCCCATGAAAACCCATATGCTGAACTGTGGCACAATTGGTAACCACCAGAATGGCTCAGCAGTGAAGGTACTTGCCTCCCATGCAGGAAGCCCTCCCAGTTTAGTTCCCACCCTGCGCGGCGCCACATCCACCTGTGTGGAATAAAACCATGTCATAGCTAACGATGTACAATTATGAAGACTGCTCTGGGTCCTCTCCCCATCTCTCTCTCTCACTTTGTCTCAAACAATAAAATAAATCTTATTAAAAAGAAAGATAATGGAAACTTTTTTTTTTTTTTTTAAGATTTTATTGTTTTTGAAAGAGAAAGACAGGGGAAGCCGGGATGGCTCAGTGGGTTAAGTGCTAGCTTTGCAGCCCTGGGGACGGAGGAGCTAATTCCAGCACTGGACCATGCGGACCCACATACTGAACTGCGGTGTGCTTCCCATGCAGGAGGCCCCCAGTTTGGTTCTTGCCCCCAGGTTAGGCCCCTGGCTCGAAGGGGTATGCCTCCCATGTTGGAGGCCCCTAGCCCAGTTCCTGCCCTGTGAGGTCTCCTCCTACCTGTGCGGAACAAAACCATTTTGAAAACTGATTAAGTTCAACTATGGAGACTGCTCTGAGCCCTCCCTCTTCTCTCTGTCTTTGTCTGTCAAAAACAATACAATAAATCTTTAAAAATCAAAAGGAAAGACAGAGAGAGACAAGAGAGAAGGGGGAGAGCCCAGAGTAGTCTCCATAGTTGTACGTCATCAGTTTTCAATATGGTTTCTTACCACACATGTTGGGGGGTGGGGATGAGGGTATGCAGGGCAGGAACCTGGCAGGGGACCTCCTATATGGGAGGCACACCCCCCGTGAGCTGGGTGCCGAACTGGGGGCCTCCCACATGTGGGAAGCTCACACTAGCAAGAACCTAACTGGGGGACTCCCACATGGGAAGCACACACCAATTCAGCATATGGATCTGCACAGGCCAGGGCCAGGACTTGATCTTCGGACCCTGGGGCTGCAAAATGAGTGCTTAACCCGCTGAGCCATCCCAGCTTCCCTTGGAAACTTTTTTCTTAAAACACAAAAGCCCTGTCTTAGTCCATAAAAGCCTACTAACCATAGACAGAGCCCCATGAGGCCATGAAGTAGGAGCCATAACTCATTCACCTATGAGTCACTCTCAGAAATAAAAGCCACGTGCTAATAAATAAATCACAGATACTAAGTAAATGGGTGAATTCAATGATCGTTTGTCAATTCTCACCTCTCCACTCCCACAACATCTACAACACACAGCCATGTCCAAGTCAACCAATACAGAACAGAGGGTGGTCGAGATGCCAACAGCAGTGTACTATAAAAGTGATTTTATTTAAGATGTACATGTTCTGGCAGCTAGCCAATATCAATACTAGCCTTTTTTCATAGTAAGTTCAACAGAATAACTAGAGATTGCTCAAGTAGGTCTGTCAATACCTTTGAGAAACAAAACACTTAGAAAAAATACCTACTTTCAAAATTTTCTACTAAGTATTAAACATTAAAATGTTCTCTTTTAAAGTGATGCTAGATTTTTGGAGTCAGAAAAAGAAAGTTAAAAACACCAATGTTTTTAGCTATACTCCACCTCAATTAAATATGGTTTTAAAATATTGTATGGGTGACATACTAAAGCCATATTCTAACAAATCACAAGTACAGAAGTAAAACAATCTCATGCTGGAACTCACATTAGCCACGGCTCACACATGCTAAGTTGTAAAGGAAGGTAAGACTCACCTCAAAGTTGTACTTTCTCATTCGATTGACATGCCGGCAGTATAGGTAGAGCATGCCAATGCTGCTGCCCACGGCGATGTAGTCCCCATTGGTGTCGAGGGCTGTAAGGTAGACCACCAGAGAGCGAAAGCCCTTCTGGATCTTTGTGGGAATGGCATTGAGGACATAGTACAAAGGGCAGAACTCTCTGAACGTAATAGGCTCTGATACGGATGCCATGGTCAAGGTCTCCACAGATGATCTTCAGGCAGGAAAGGAATGATTATTTGGGAAACCTGGGGGCTAAAGAATAAGGCACTGTAATTCTTCCAATGTCTAGCCATGCCAAAGAGAAGTCACATTTAATAGTGGGAACAAGGAACTTTCAGATGGATAAATATTATAGCTAGAGCTTAAACAGAGAAAGCAGACCAGGTGTCATTCAGATCACTTAAATATGTACTGGCCCCTGTAATTTACGTTGAGATAAATACTATGGAGGGGTGGAAGGGACATTTAAAACATCTCTAATTCTCAAGTAGCTTATAATCTAGCCAAAGAGGCAAAAGAAGCAATGAAAATATTCCAAACCATGTGTGATTTGGTGCGAATCTGTGGGTCTTAATGGGAACAGGGAGAGAGCAATGTGGATTAGCAGGGAAAAAGCTTCACTGGAAACATCCTGAAGGATAAAATGTGGATAAGAGAAATAGGAAAAAGACACCTTGTACTAGAACAGCAGCCAATCCCAGATGCACTGATATGCTGTTGAGAAGGTCCCCCAGCAGGAGGCCACAGGCTCCTCAGTGCTCAGTGCCTCTCATCTGCTCCTCAGAGACCACACCTCTTGGATGCAAAGCTTCCCTCAATAGATGCTCAGTCCTCACACAGCACATTTATAATTTATAAACAGCTCACTCACTCATGTAATTCTGACCCTACCCTGTAAGAGAGGTGGTGGCGCTGTCCCCACATTTTGAAAGTATTGGAGCCTGAGGCTCACAAGTCTTGCCCAAGACCACACAGTTGAGACCTGTATCTAGGTCTGCTCTCTCCAAGTCCTAGGTCCTTTCCAACAATGGTCACTCCAGGGCAGGCCCTGTACCTGATGAAACCTGGAGGGACATTTTAGCCCTTCAGGGGGAGATTTTCAAGCCCTCTAGTAGAAGCTTCTTGGGATGCTGGGTTTATGGTTTGTTTGAATTGTGAGCGACTGACTGACTTCCAAGCCCTCTTCTACTGAAACTCACCCAACTCCTCACCCAGAGGTCCTCGCATTGGCTGTTCCACCTGGAATGTTCTTTCTCCAGATGTGACTCCGCATTTGCTTCTTCTCAACATGTAGATCTCTACTAGAATGCCTCTCCTCAATAAGACATTACCTGATAACCCCCTATAAGTGGCCTCTCTGCCCCACTGAGCATTCTCTACCATATCCCCTCCCCACTTTACTTTCTCCACACATCGTCCTTCTCTGTTGACTCACCATCTCTGCCTAACACCCTCTACCACTTTGGTCGGTAAGCCCCACAGGAGCAGCACCCACATCTGCCTCACTCATCCCTCCAGGCCCTGGAACCTAGAGTCAGGCACATCAGAGGTGCTCCATAAGTATTTCATGAATAAGTAATATATATATGAAAGTTTGTAAGGAAGAAGTGACAAGAATGGAAGAGGAAGGGATGCCGGGATGGCTCAGTGGGTCGAGCGCTCGTCTTGCAGCCCTAGGGTCTGCGGATCAAATCCTGGCCCCGGCCCATGTGGACCCATATGTTGAACTGGGGTGTGCCCCCAGTTCGGTTCTCACCGGGTGAGCTTTCCATGTGGGAGGCCCCCAGCTTTCGGGGGCATGCCTCCGATGTGGGAGGCCCCCAGCCTGGTTCCTGCCCTGAGAAGACCCACATATACACGTGGAGTGAAACTATATTGAAAACTGATAACATGCAACTATGGAGACTGCTCTGGGACCGCCCCCTTCTCTCTGTCTCTATCTTTCTCCTTCTGTCAAAAACAATAAAAATAAATTTAAAAAAAAAGAATGGAAGAGCAGCAAAATATCTTTTCTCCAATATGGTCCCAATTCAGTGCTGGAATAACAATCCTCTAGACTGTAGAGCACATCCAGTTTTCCAAGCATTTTCAGATTCCTATGTTGTTTGGTAGTCATAATAGCCAATATAGGGCAGTAAG
This sequence comes from Craseonycteris thonglongyai, assembly GCA_004027555.1. Classification (NCBI taxonomy): domain Eukaryota; kingdom Metazoa; phylum Chordata; class Mammalia; order Chiroptera; family Craseonycteridae; genus Craseonycteris; species Craseonycteris thonglongyai. The sequence goes on from PVKE010053020.1 coordinate 6,376, forward strand.
CAGGGTAAATGCAGAGAACTTTCCTACAGGTAATAACAATCCTATTCCTTCATGATGGCTAAGAACACTGACTCACACATATAGCATATTTTAGCACAAGTTGAAGCTCTGGGATGTTCAGAAATTTGCCCAACGTCACAGTTTTCAGTGCCTAATGCAACGGAAATTGGGATAATGAACTTTGGTCCTATCCATACAGCAGCATGGTTAATAAATTTATAACTTTTTAAGGGCTAGACCTTAGTTTGTGCAAGTACTCCAGATAGGTGGGCAAGACCCACATGACCCAGAACTCAAATGAGAGCAAAATGGTAAACTCAAGTGAGAACAGTCACTGGCAGACACTTTGGGAAAACATGTAGATATATAAGGGCACAAGACACTAAAACCAAAATAACAACAATAGTTACAATAACACTAATAGCTAACACTATTACTTAATAGAAATTGTTCTTGCACACTCACTCATTAAATCCTCACCAAAAAAAGAAATCTGTGAGGGAGGCACCACTGTTATCTCCATTTTACAGATAAGGAAAGTGTTCCCATTTCAACAATCTCAATCTAATTTCTAAAGTCAATAATGCGTCCTTGGTCACAAATATTTCCATTAAAAATACAAAACACAGGGAAGCCAGGATGACTCAGTGGGTTAAGAGCTCGCTTTGAAGCCCCGGGGACTGAGGATCGAATCCCGGCCCCGACCTGTGTGGACCCATATGCTGAACTGGGGTGTGCTTCCCATGTGGAAGGCCCCCAGTTCGAGGGGGCATGCCTCCCATGAGGCCCCCAGCCCAGTTCCCGCCCTGCTTGGCCCCCACCCACTTGTGTGGAATGAAACCATGTCGAAAGCTGATGAAGTTCAACTATGGAGATTGCTCTGGGCCCTCCCACTTCTCTCTGTCTCTCTCTGTCTCTGTGAAAAACAATAAAATAAATCTTAAAAAAAAAAAAATAAATACAAAACACAACTCCACAACAGTCTTCCTCAAGTCAGGATGCTTCCTTCCCTCTTTGCAGTGGGAAGGTGACAGCTGGCCATGCTGACTGACAGCACCCTAATGCCATCTTGGTAGGAAGTTTTTTAAAACTGGAGCTAAAGCAAACAAAATCTAGTCTAAATAATTCATTTAGCAGTACAGTGACTATAAGATGCCAGAGCACTCTGACAACTCTAATGTTTAAGGATTCTCTCCAAAATCTCTAGGAAGTGACAATTAACATCCCTGTTGTATAATCTATTTTTTTAATTTTTAAAAAGATTTATTTTATTGTATTGTTTGATAGAAGATGAGAGAGAGAGAAGGGGGGAGGGCCCAGAAAAGTCTCCATAGTTGTACATCATTAGTTGTGACATACCGGTAGTTTTATTCCTCACAGGTGGATATGGGGCAGCGGTGGGGCAGGAACTGAACTGGGGCCTCCTGCATAGGAGGCAAGAACCCTTACCACATGGCTTAGTGGTTACCAGTTGCACTGCAGTTCAGCATAGGGTTTTGCACAGGCCAGGGATGGGATTCAATCCTTGGATCTCAGGGTTGCAAGGCAAGTGCTCAACCTGCTGAGCTATCCCAGCATCCCCTATAATGTATTTTAAAAGTCTGGTTACAACAACATTTATTCTTTCAAGTGTTAAAACCTTATGGCTGAACATAATGAGACTGAGGCAACCATTTATCTTCCAGATGAAATTTTGTCACTTTTCTGGTCCCCTGCCTGCTGGCTAGCCACTGCTCACAGGCCTGGTGAGGGCCCGGTATAAAATTTTTTTTTTTGCTGTCTCTCTCTTTTTATTTATTTATTTATTTAGTTATTTATTTATTTTTTGACAGAGAGAGAGAGAGAGAGAGAGAGAGAGAGAGAAAGAAAGATACAGAGGCAGAGAGAGAACTGAACTGGGAGAACTTCCCAGTTCAGCATATGGGTACGCACGGGCCGGGGCTGGGATTCGATCCTCAGTCCCTGGCACTGCAAAGTGAGTGCTTAATCCACTGAGCCATCCCGGCTTCCCCAGAATTTTTTTTTTTTTTAATGATCGGTATCTTGCTTCATATCAGTCTGCTCTTCCTTCCACACACTGTGCTGCAGCCACAATGGGCTTCCCACCTAGGTCCCTGAACACATGACCCATGCGTCTTAGCAAAGTTCCTCTCCTCCCTTCCCCATCCCAGACACATTTAGCTGCTCTTTCTCTGCTTTCACAGAACACTCTGAGGGCAGTCATCACACAGCACCATCACCATCTGTTTCTGTACCCTTCCACGGGCTCTTTCTAGGAGTTGCCCACATCCTTCCAGTCTCCATTCCTTGTAGTGCTGCAAAGACCGACAGAGAGTGTGCAAGCTCAACACCCACTTGTTGGACTTATTCTCTCTCTCTAACCACTGTGCCAGGGTTCCTGAAGTATGACAGCCCAAGATATGAGACCACAGTCATGATCATGCAAAAATGCACTGGTCTTATGTCCAGGTCCAAAAAATACATTCATTTAAAAGTGAACACACTTTTAGAACAATAGCTCATGTCTACCTCAGCAATTCAGTCATCAACTACTCCCTCCTGATTGTACCAAGCGCCTTTTGCTCCACTGTATATAGAAATCACCTGTATTTGACACTAAAGCTCATTTTCATTGTGTGTATAACTGTTTCCTGACCTGCTCTTCACTTTTTCAAGTTCAGTCAACTGCTCTGCCTGATGCAGTTATTTCCTTTTCCTATGAAGTGCCAGCAGCCATCCTGTCCAACTATGCAGTCAGACACTACTATGAAATATTACCTTCCTCAAACTCCAAGTGTAACTTCTCTAAGAGAACCCTGCAAATCCAGGAGAAGCCAGTTCTCTATTGAAAAAGACAATATGGCTACAAAATAACTTAAATTTAACAGAAACTACGTACTAGTCACTCCTTCAGAGGACTATGCTTATCTCACCTACCCCACCAGCCCTCTCCAAGCCAGTTCTGAAAACTGAAGTAGAGCATCCCCTATGCCCACACCAGCTGGTTCTCTGGATAGGAAGCTCCAGGGGCTGGGTCCACCATAGCATCTCTAGAGCCCGGGATGCCGGCTGGCATACAATGGACCTGATGTAACTACCTGCCGAATGAATGGACATGGGATGTAAGTTGGGTTATCAAAACCAGTAAGGTCAGAGTCTTATCATGGTATATTGTAGCTGAGTGTGAGAAAATACAGAAAGCCTTGAGGCTGAGCAGACACTTGTGACAAAGGGCTACATGCTGGGATCTGGGTTTGGGGATTTCCCAGAACTCCTTTCCTTAAAGTTTACAAGGTATTGGCTGCAAGTGCAGCTGATCACTCCATTGCTGGCAAATGTGAACCCAGGCTGGTACCCCACATTCTGCCACAGATGGGACAGAAGCAACAGAACAAATTCCTGACTCTGAGCGAGAAAGTGTGAAAGAACAAAGGGAGGGAAAGACAAATGGAAAAGAGTACCAGTATGTGGGCAAAGAAGGTAGGATGCTAGCCTTCATCGAAATGCAGCGTGGTGGAAACAACCAAAATGCCCTTCGATAGACGACTGGATAAAGAAGATGTGGTACATTTACACAATGGAATACTACTCAGCGATAAGAAATGATGAAATACAGTCATTTATGGCAACATGGATGGACCTAGAGACCATCTTATTAAGCGAAATAAGTCAGACTGAAAGAATCAGGAAAAATATGACCTCACTTATAGGTGGAATATAAAACTGAAAGAAACAAAGACATAGAGACCTATGGACACACTCAATAGCTTGGTGATTGCCGGAGGGA
>PVKE010053021.1:0-10161 GCA_004027555.1 Craseonycteris thonglongyai
TCGGTCCTCGTCAAAAGGTTCACCACTTCAGGACTCACCCCTCCCTGGAAGGGACCCTACACCATTATCCTCACCACCGCTACAGTCGTCAAGGTGGATGGACTCTCTGCCTGGCTACCCCACTCCCAGATCAAGCCTGTGCCAGCAGAATGGAAGGCCACCACTTCCTCAGACGACCCTCTAAAGCTAAGACTCTCACGCTCCTCGCGTTCATGTTCCTAATCCCCCAGACCTTATCTGTTAGGTGACCACCCCTTGGGCCAACAACCCACTACAGATGGGAACTAACAGAAGGTACCACTGGGACCCCTCTAGCTAATTTCACCAAAGACTATTTAAGAGGAGTTCTCATAAGCTTTACCCTGGATCTCTGCCCTCTCCTAGGTTTACCTAATGACACTCCTGATGCCTTTAAGATGGGATTCCGCCCGGGATTTGGCTACAAAATAGAGAAAACTTGGGGCTGTGGGAATCCAGGATTTGAAAGGGAATCTCCAAACAAAAGGTTTTTATCTTTGTCTGGGATCTACAACCCAATTGCCTAGCAACCATCTCAAATCCAATGAATACTTATGCCCCTATTGGGGTTGTGAACCATTTCTACTATCACCAATTATTTAAAGGCCAATGATCATTCCATCAAAGTATGGAGACTTCCTGCACCCACTACCTGTTCCCCAGAGTCATGTAACCCCTTACAAATACAAGTTACCCAGCCAGATCATAGATGGACTACAGGTCGTACTTGGGGCATACGATGCTATGTGCATGGCCCTGACCCTGGCAACCTGTTAACTATCCAGAGAAAACAGGTTCCACATCCTCCTTCCCCCATAGGTCCTTTGACAAATACCTTGCATCCTGTTATTCCAGTTGCTGAGCCTAGCCTTCCAACCTCTCTTCCCCATCTAAATACTGCTTCGTCTTATGGCACTCCCCTTCCTACCCCCTTTCCAAACTCTATGATGCCTTCCCTGCTCACCCTCCTCTCTTCCATGTATCATCTCCTCAACCTCTCTGATCCAGATCTTGGAGACAGCTGCTGGTTAGTGTCAACCCTAAACCCCCTTTCTATGTAGGTATTGCTTCATTCCAAACCCCATATATTATAGTACTGCTGACAATTCCCCTTGTGATCATAGCCCCACCCTTCTATCTTTGGAGACCTTCAGGGTCCAGGCTACTGTTTTCACTCCTCTGGGTATAACCTCAACCTCTCTCCTTATTCCCAATACTGCAACTCCACTCATATTCTTACTTATAATAGGTCAAACACTCTTATACATGCTCCCCTTGGTACTTGGTTTGCTTGCACATTTGGCCTCACTCATTGTATTACCACTTACCAATTTCATGCTGATGGTGCTCCTGCTTTATGCACACTTGTCCATGTCATTCCCTGAGTCTCCATTTGTGAGGGCCAACAAGGTCTGACTCTCCTTAACCCTCCTATTTCTTCTCTAACTCGATGGAAAAGAGCACCTATTCTCATCTCCCTTCTCTTTGTGCTTGGGTTAGCAGGTTCCACAGCAATAGGCGCCACAGCCCTCATTAAAGGAAATTTGGATTTCAGAGAATTAACTGAACAAGTCAACTTAGACTTAGGTAATATAGAAAACTATCTCCCAACTCACTGATCAGGTAGAATCATTAGCAGAAATGGTACTACAAAATAAACAAGGCTTAGATCTCCTCTTATTACAACAAGGAGGATTATGTGCAGCCTTAGGAGAAGAATGTCATTTTTATGCTAATAGATCTGGGGTCATACGGGAAAGCCTTGTTTTGGTTCCTAAAAATATAGAAAAGAGAAAACAGGCTTTAGAAAGTTCTGAAAGCTGGTTCTAATGACTATTTTCCTGGTCCCCTTGGTTAACTACTTTACTATCTAGCTTGGTAGGGCCCCTGATCATTCTCCTCCTATTATTATTATTTGGCCCTTGTATCCTCGACTGTCTCCTCCAATTTATAAGGGCATGCATAGATTCTATTAAACTTGTGGTCTTACGTACTCAATACCACTCTTTACAAGACATTCCAGAGACCCTGACACTGTCCCCATGGAATCAATGATTTGAATCTCCCATAAAACCAGTGGGAAATGTTATAGTGAATACCTGACACTCTGCAGGTAGCCCTTCTACCTGGCATTCTGCATGTAGTATTGTACCTTCCATTATTGCGCCACTAGCCCCAAACTGTGATTTCTCCAGCTCCTCCTCGCCACCTTTGTAATTTTTTGTAATTTTCCATTGCCACAGGTGCCCCTGGCTATTGTAAACCCTTCAACTGTTCCGGGATCAGAATTTGAAATATGCTTTTTGGCTTCTGTACAAACATGTTTGCTAAACCCAACTAGATAAACAAGATGTAATTTTTGCCTTTATAAACCCCTCACCTTCTGCATTCGGGGCCACGGGTTTTTGAGAGACATTAGTCCTCCATGGTCCCTGGCTTATAATAAACTCACCTTGCTTATGAGTTTGGCTCTCCTATGAATTTGTCTCGCTTGGGTTATAACACTTGTACACTTACAAGGCAAGAGTATTGTACCTATATACCCTATAAGAGTTCTAACATTTTAGACCTGTTCAAACATATGAATGCTGCTATTGAAAAGGTAGATAAATTTTCTATGTGGATACTTTCACTAAATGGTTAATATCCCTCCCTGGCTAATGGGGGACAGCATAATTATTTCTTTCTTGTACATAATAGACCTCTTAATGGGTGCTATTGTTTCTTTAATTGTTGCCTTCAGGCCACCAAAACTGGCAATCTCATGTTATTGGGCCCAAGAAACCTCTTTCTGGGGTTGATGAGTATTTCCAACTCAAAAGTCTCTCCTGTCCTTCGTAACAACATCCACTTTCAACAGGAAGTAGCAAGAGTGGTGGTCCCGTTGTATCTTTGATTACAGATTATCTTACGCTGCTTATAAGACTAATGTAGTTTTTTCATAATGTTAATCAATGGTATAGCCCCTTTCTTAAATATAACCATATTGATTTTATAGAAATAAAATGAACAATTGAGAGTGGGGAATATTAAGGTGAGAGTAAGGTGACAGTGTACTTTTCAAGATTGCAAGATTTTATTTTTTCATTCCCTCCTACCTGATTTAAATAACTTTGTTTTCTTGAGGCTACATGCATACCTTGTTAGAATGATTAATCAACAAGAACACCGACTTGGAAAAACTGAGTCAGCCCTCCAACATCTGGATACCCTCAACTGGACTGAAATTCTGGAGCATAATTTTTTGTCAGATGACATATGAACACTCCTATAACCACATTCAAGACAACCTCTGACGAACAAACTGGATCCTAGGAGACATTCTCCTGGACACAAGCATTAAGAAGTTACTTGATTAACTTCCTCTTTCCTTTGTTCTGCCTCTTCTTATGTACCTATAAAACTTCTTGACCAAGCTAGAAAAGGGGAAGGTGGCCTTTGAGATTGCAGTCCACCATCTCCTCAGAATGCTAACATTCTAAATAAACCTAGTTTTCTTTCTGCCAACCCCTTTCTCTCATGAGCAGCAAGGGAAGAAATCTGAGTCTGGTAACAAATGGACTATTACACTAATGCAGAATATTTTCACTGCCTAAAAACCTTCTGTTTGTTCATCTCTCTTCCCAACCCTTGGCAATGCCTTATCCTATTTTTGTGATGTTCAAATATTTGTTCTTTCTTTCTCCTCCTGGTATTCCCATTACATGTATGTTGTACCTTATGTAATTATCCAACAGTTCTTATATATTCTGTTCTGTTTCCTCAGTCATTGTTCTCCCTGCTTTTCAGGTTTTGAGGATTCAGTTGATATATCTTCTAGCTCAGAGATTCTTTCCTCAGCCATGTCTGGTCTACCAAGAAGCCCATCAAAATTATTATTCTTCATTTCTGACATAGTGCTTTTCATCTGTAGCATTTGTATTTTGTTCTTTCGTAATTTCCATCTCTCTGCTTATATTTCTTATTTGTTCTTACATGCTGTTTACTTTATACATTAGAATCTTTAGTATACTAATCCTAGTTGTTTTAAATTTCCCATCCAATAATTTTAACATCTCTGCCATGTCTGGTTGTGAAGCTTGCTCTGTTTGTTCAAATTGTATTTTTGCCTTTTGGTATGTCTTACAATTTTTTTAGTAATAGCCAGACATGATATACCAGTAAAAGAAACTGCTATAAAAAGACCTTAGTAATGTGGTGGTGAGCTATGGGGAGAGCAGATGTATTCTACAGTCTTTTTTTATTTTTTATTTTAAGATTTATTTTATTGTTTGAGAGAAGGTGTGTGTGTGTATGTATGAGAGAGAGAGAGAACTGGGGATGGCCCAGAGTAATCTCCATAGTTGTATGTCATTAGTTGTGATATGTTTTCATTCCACACAGTTGGATGTGGGGCTGCATGGGGTGGGAACTGAACTTTGCTGCCTTTCTTGAGGTTCCAGTTACACCACAGTTCAGCATATGGGTTTGCATGGGCCAAGACCAGGATTCAATCCCTAGACCTTGCAGTTTCAAGGCAAGAGCTCAACCTGCTGAGCTATCCCAGCATCCCTATTCTATAGTCTTATGATTAGGTCTTAGTTTTTTAGTGAGTCTATGACTCTAGACTGTGAATTTCACAAGTGTTTCTCAGTTTGCCCCCCTCTTTTTTATGGAATGAGATGACTTCAGTAAAGTTGGGTATTTCCCTTCCCCTGGTCTGTTAGAGTCTATGTTCGGCTCTAGTTAACTAGTTTTTTCCTGAGGCCAGGCCTTGTTAAGAACAGAGTGCTCTGGCATATCTCAAAATGGTTCTTTTTTCCCCCTCTCCCTGCTGGAAGCAGGAGGGACATTTTCTTCTTTGATATTTACTGCGGGAATCTAGTCAGGCTTCTGGAGGTGAATCTCATAATAATGCCTCACTCCCGCAACTCCATGACTCAGTGTCCAGGAAGTTTTAACTCTCAGACTTACCGTATTTTCCGGCGTATAAGACGACCGGGCGTATAAGACGACCCCCTAATTTTACAGTTAAAACATAGGTTTAGGCCTATATTTGCTCCCAAGGCTGTAGTCTTATACAGCGAATATAGGCCTAAACCTATGTTTTAACTGTAAAATTAGGGGGTCGTCTTATACGCCGGAAAATACGTACTCACTCTGAGACTCTAGCAGCTCATCAGCGGCAGTTCAGGTTTTCCTGTCCCAGCACCACTTCTCAAGATTCCCTTTATTCTGTCTGTCTCTTCAATCTTCAGAGCAACATTTGTCCTGTGACCTCTCTTCTCTTATGAATCTAAAAATGTTCTGGATTTTTTAGTTTATTTTAACTTTTTACTTGTTGTTAGGACAGCATGGTAAATTCTAATTCCCTAACATGTGGAAACCAGAAACCGAAGTCCTATAATCCTTTTTCAGCTGTGGTAACCACCCCAGTGAATGCTTGTTGTATCCATGGTCCACCCTTATAGCAAGGACCCAGGAAGTTACATATCTTTTCCACCCTTGTTTACAGTAAATTCTCTAAGATAGAAATCATTTCAGAAGACTTTGCTTGGAGTGCTGTAAATGTAGGATAACAAGATGAAGGTGAAGTAATGTTACTGAGGCAAAAATCTTTGGAATTTCTCCCCTAGAAAGGGAAGGTTATCTGTATTATCTTGATTTGTGGTTTGCATACTGATCTATACAGTGATAATCTATATCAGTGTTTTCGAATTACTCAACAAGTACTTAGTCACCGCTACTGCAAGCAAGACACTACGCTAGGCTCTGAGAAAGTGGTGGCAAACACAAAACAGTAGTTCTTGCCCCGCTGGAAGGACTAGCAGAGGAGACTGAGGCAATCTGATCCATAGTGGAATCAGAAACTGAAGGACGTTTAGTAAGTTTGCCTTCAGCTAGTAGTGCCCTACATTTTGGTTTCCCTGGGCCACACTGGAAGAAGAAGAATTGTCTTGGGCCACACATGAAATACTCTAACATTAAAGAGGAACTAAAAAGAAAAGAAAAAAGTTGCAAAAAAAAATCTCATAATATTTTAAGAATTTGTGTTGGATATGCTTGCTGTAAAGATACTTACCTTAAGGAACTGGGCCTTATTAAAATTGTCTGTTTTGTGGCAATATTAAAATGTCCTTGGGGAAGCCAGGATGGCTCAATGGGTTAAGTGCTCACTTTGCAGCACCGGGGACCCAGGATCAAATCCTGGCCCCGGCCTGTGCGGACCCATGTGCTGAACTGGGGAGTGCCCCCAGTTCAGTTCTCTCTCTGTCTCTGTCTCTGTCTCTGTCTCTCTCTCTGTCAAAAACAAACAAACAAAAATCTCCTTTATTACATGAAAAGATAGTGTTATGAGGTAGAAGATTTTTAATTTAGTACTCTTATCAGCAAACATTTTTTTAAGATATATTTTTATTGTTTTTTTTGTTTGTTTGTTTTGTTTTTGTTTTTTTTTACAAAGAGACAGAGAGAGAGAGAGAGAGAGAGAGAGAGAGAAAATGGGGAGGGCCCAGAGCAGTCTCCATAGTTGACAGCATTAGTTTTCCATATAGTTTCACTCCACAGGTGGGCACAGGGCTGCACAGGGCAGGAACTGGGCCAGGAGCCTCCCGCATAGGCCCCGGCAAGAACTGAACTGGGGGCACATCCCAGTTCAGCATACGGGTTCGCATGGGCCGGAGCCAGGATTCGATCCTCTGGTTCCAGGGCTGCAAAGTGAGTGCTTAACTCGCTGAGCCATCCCAGCTTCCCTCGTACTGGCAAACTTAAATGTTGGCAGCTTTATCTTGGTATTCTATTTTTGGAATTTTTTTCTGGTCTTTAAAATCTTCTAATCTGGAAAACCTTGTGCTTGGTATTTCTAAATGTCTAAATTCAGAGCCCAAGATGCCTCTTAGTAAATATTGTTATTCTCCTCCCTTGGAGTTGTCAGCTACTGCCATTGGTGAGGCCATTGAAGAAAGTGGACTACAACAGCCTCCAGATAAATTGAAGCTGAAAGTAAATATAATTGTAAGTTTGATAATGAATAGCATTAAATGTCTCCTTAAGAAAATGATTTTTCTAAAGTGCCCATTTGGCCAGCAGACTATTGATTTATATATAAAATTTGAGTCTCTGGAAATGTCTTATAAATATACTTCCATTTTGTATAATGTCCCCATTGGAATTTAATATATCCAGCATTCTTCTGACAAACAGTTCAATGACATTAAAACAGAAAGTAGGAATCTCTGCTTAAAATAACTAAGCCTGCCAAGTGAACACAAGATTGTCTCTCTTATCATAGTCTATCATTTAAAAACTTTGTATACAAACTTGTTGCAATATGATATCTGAGTAGTGCCCATGAGAATAAAAAAAACATGTATATGAATATGCTGGAACTAATCGGGAACAATTAGCCTAGGTAGCAATAGCTTCTAAATAGAGTGTTTAGTGCTCTTGCTGGGAACAAATGCTGAAGAAATCAGGGAGATGGTAAAAGGAGGGGAAATGACTCTTTTCTCTAGGATGGTGACAGGGGCAGAAGGTAGAAAAGGACTGCTCTCTTCAGGGCTGATACAGGTGACAGCAAGGGTATACTCCAATATAAACAGGGCTTTATGATATTCATTCACTCAGGGCCTACAAGCATATAAAGAACTGAGTGGAAAGCCCCACTTTCTTGAACTAGAAAAATCTGAAGACATTCTGTTTGCATGAATCTGGCAAAGTAGTGGTACATGGATTTTTCTGGTACCAAATATAGAAGTGTCCAAACCAGTGCAGGGGAACAAGCTATGTGTGATTGCCATGAAAATGTACCACCAGATGTCCCTTCAAGGCAAGCCTGCGGGGGGTATTCAGTAGCTAGCCTTCAGAGGTCATCCCTTTGAAGGTGTTCCTGTGCTACAGGTGTTGGGCAAGGACACACCCTTCCTGGGGTGGCCTACATCCAAGAACTGACTGGTATAGAAATGCTCAGTCATTTCAGTTCAGTGTGGGTCAGCCTTGAAGGGCCATTTAACTTGAGAACTCCCAACAGTATGAGATAAAGCTGTGCATTAAGCCTGCATCACAGTTTGACTTTCTCTGCTAATTCTGCTTCCTTCTTGTCCCTTGCACGGGCATTTTCTAGTAGCCATACTACATACACATTAACCTCTGTACCAGAGTCAGCTTCTTGGAGAACCTAAGCTGCATTGGCGCTCATGAAAGCAGAAGCTAATGAATCATATGCAGGCTTCTCATCCCTTCCTGGAACAAAATAAGGTATTCCCAAAACTGGGAAGCCGAAGTGAACAAAATTATTGACTTCTTGTATTAAAGATTAGCATGGATACCTCTTGGCTGACTATAGCTGGAGATAATTCCTGTTATAAGTGTAAATGAATAGTAGTACTCTACACAGAACAACGGGTTCAAAAATCCAATAGAGAATATTTTATAATATTCTAATTCTAGATATCTAGGTGAAGTCTTAATTCTTACCATAATTCAGTTTATGATAATTCTTAACTAAATTCAGTTTAAATATATTTTATTTATTTATTTTTATTTTTGACAGAGAGAGAGATACAGAGACAGAGACAGAGAGAGAACTGAACTGGGGGAGCTCCCAGTTCAGCATATGGTTCCACACGGGCCGGGGCCGGGATTCGATCCCTGGTCCCTGGCGCTGCAAAGTGAGTGCTTAACCCACTGAGCCATCCCGGCTTCCCCTAAATTCAGTTTAAATGTTACTGGCCCTGATTTTCTTTCTACAGCTTCCTCAAAAAAATGTCACTCCCTCTCTTCAGATTTTGCATGCAGTGATTGGTATCAGTGTCATACTAAGGAAATGGGAACTGGGGAAGAACAGTCTGCCCTGGGGTACATTGTGGAGAATTTGAAAGCAATAGTAAAACACACTAAATGTCAGTCTGCTTTTAATTATCACCATATACTGGCAATTCCAAATGAGGTCAGTAACAAAATACACTTTCCTTCCATGAGGAGTGCTTCCCCCATAACTCATACACTCCTTTTCACCTTGGTCTACTATGACTCAGTGTGTACCCTAATTATGGCATCATTCACCTTATATTATCCTATTTACCCCAAACTATGAGTATTTTATGTTTAATTTAGGTATGGCTGGTTTTTGCTACCTTCTTATCATCTCTGTTTGAACCCTATTATAATTCCTGGCCCATAAGAGTCATCAATAATATTTGGTTGAATAAATAAAAAATATTAATTCAGTCTTTATCTACATGTGGGCATAGTAGGTTATTACAGCCCTAAAGCTCAATCAACAGCCCAAATCAATGTTATTATAATCCTCTCAAACTTGAATTTCTTTTTCATAGCTATTAAATCAAAACTCCACCTTTTCTTGTACTACTAGCCTATTAGAATAGATTAATTTATGTAACAGTAATAACTTAAATGTCACTTGTCCATTCCCCTACCTGCCTATTCAGGACCACTAACCACATTCATTCACGTATTTAATCTGTCAATGGATAGTTGTTTATGCAGTGAATAAATATTGAATACCATGTGCCACGCCCTAGGCTAGCATCCTTGAAATCTCATCCAATTACGTCTGAGAGGTCCATATGAATGCCATGATTACAGAGTATTATTAAACATACTTATAGTTCTCTTGATAATATTAACTTTCTCCCATAATACAACTTCAATGCATTATTTCATAACAATGTCTCTGAATATGTACGAGTCTTTGCAAAAACTCCTTCTTCAAAGGGTAAGGAAAAGAGGGCAAAAAGAAAATTTCCTCTTCCCACTTACCACCTTTTATTTCTCCAATCTCTTGGTTATCTTCTCATCAAATGATCTTCCAATATGTGTGAATAATTTATTTTGTTCAAGTCATCTTATCGGTGGTTTCCTATTACTACAAAAGAAACCCCCCCCCCAATCCCATGACATTTAAGGCTAGTTAAAAGAAACAACAAAAACAAATGTCACAGAACACAAGTGACTAAAATGGGAACTCTCAGCCTTTTTCTGCTCTCTGCCACTGAACAGTGTTCTGCCTCACACCATCCCACAGTTTTTTTCTTTTGAGGAGTGTTCTTCCAATGTCCGATGATAACCGCTCATCTGGGGGCTTCCCCAAACCCCCAGGGACAAGGGGAGAGTGGACCTGAGCTTCAGTGTGCGCTCAGCCTG
>PVKE010053022.1:0-10167 GCA_004027555.1 Craseonycteris thonglongyai
TTCTGCTCTAGCTTCTCAATTTTGTTGGTAAAGTACTCATTTTGCTCAGAAAATTTCTTGTTGAGGTCATTTAACTGTTTCTGGGTACTTTGCCAGCATTGAGTGAGCTCTCTGAGTGTCTTGATTAATGCAGCCCTGAATTCTGTTTCACTTAGATTTGATTCCAAGTGTGCAAGGTCCTTTACTAAAGACTGCCCCTAATCTTCTGGAGGGGCTTTGGATTCTGAGGTGTGCACTGTGTTTGTTGTGGTTCTTTTTGCTTTATGCATGAGTCTGTTTTCCCTCTGGGGGTTTGCCTATCAGATGAGCTTCTCTTTATTTTTTCTTTTGGGCTCAGTTGTGGGAGAAGGAGATTTTGGGAGAGGGTCGGGGGAAGCAGACAGCTTCTGTGTCCTGGGGCACTTCAGGTTGCTGTCCTAGCTGTGAGATAGCAGGGTAGTAAAGGTGTGGCCGGGGGTGGGGGCATGTGAGTAGGAGCTAGGGCAGGCCTGAGACACAATAGCAGATTCCTCTTTCAGCAGGGGGGCTGGTGGTTCAGTGCGGGTGGGGCGCAGGAGCTCTGGTCTTTCTCTCCTCCTCCTGGCTGCCCCTCCTTCAATAGTATCTGTAAGCCATGCCCGCAGGGCAGCACTTGGATGGGCTGGGGCTTGCAAGAGGCCCTGGTTGGCCGCGCAGTCCCGCATGCATGCAATGACACCGCGGCGACCCGGTCGGCAGCCCAGTTGCGCGCGCGGGCTGCAACACCCCAGAGACCCGGTGGGCGGGATGACAAAAGCCCTACTGCGCACTCGCGAGCAGGCAGCAGCGCCGCAGCGGCCTGGAGGGCAGGGCGCCGAAAGCTGGTCTTGCGTGCAGGCAGCGGCGCTGCGGCGGCCTGGTGGGCGGGGCGCCGAAAGCCCAGGTGCGTGCATGCAGCGGTGCTGCAGCGGCCCAGTGTGCAGGGCACCAAAAGCCCTGTGCGCACAGGCCATAGCTCGGGCGGCAGCTGCTCTACGCTCCCGGCTCTGTTGAGACCCCCGGATTCACTCCAAGCACGTCCAATGTAGCTATGCCCACTCAAGCCCCAGCCCTCACTCCAAGAGCCCTGTCCTCAGAAGGCGCTCCCTCACAGTCAGTCTCCTCCGTAAATCAGGGGTGCCGAGCTGTTGTGGGCTGGTGCCCTGCTCTCACCCCACCCGCCGGGAAGTGCCGCCGCCCTGCTCCACAGTCCCTGTTCCACTTTAGGCTCTGTGATCTGATTAGGGCACTGCGTGCTGTCCCTTGAGTTCGGATGTTAAATTGTCCACAGTCTTGTGGGGCTTCCACGCTCCCTGGGTCTCGGCTTCCAGCCCGCCCTCGATCCAGCTCCACTGTGACCGTCGTCCCCCAATCCCCCTTTGTTTTTGCCAGCCCCGGGCTGTGCTCCGAGTCTCTTTTCCCGAACCGCTGCTTCCCTTTTCCTTTCCCGCTCTCCCCTTTTTTCTCTAACCTTTGTGTGTTGTTCCGTGTTGTGTGGTTCTCTTAGTTGAGGTTTCTTCTCAGGGTTTCCCCTGTGGATTCCCCTCTGTTCACAAGGCCCTTCCCAGGCAGTTATCGGCGTTCTCCTCTCATGCCGCCATCTTGGATCTCCTCCAATGTCTTTCTTTGAGTGAGTTCAAATGGTGCTTTTGAAAGGCTCCATGTGGACAATTGTTGTACCCCCTGGTCTTTTTGGTGGAAGGGTGAGGGCCACCTCAGGTAAGGAATCTCCAGTCACTTCTCAACTCCCAAACGGCTATTTCTCACATAAACACCTACTCTTTACTTTTTGCTCCCAAAATAGGATGCAGGAAGAACTAGCTCCTGTGCCTAGAAGCCTCTGGCCAGGCATTTGTTCACATAATTTGCAGAGCAAAGAGGTGAGATGAAACCAGGGCAAGAAGGCTTGGGGACAAACTTTGGTAAAAGGACATTCCACGCATGAGGTTTATCTCAGAACTGAAAGAAATCATTGGGCAAATAAGGCCCACAAACAAAAAAGTTATGGTATATTTTTCCTAAACATAAGAAGGGCTGATAAGAATATTGTAGGTTAATGAATATAGAGAAAAACAAAATCTATCTGTGAAATTAAGAGATTATTTTAAAGCCTAGTAGCTCACTTTCAGTAAAGCTCAAATTTTGACCTTTAATTGACATGTAAGGCTTTCAGCACCCCAGCAAAAACAGTATTTTAATGAAGTTATGAGAAGAAAAGGTATTTTCTACATTGTTTATTGAGGGAGAGAGAACTTTATACATTAGGAACTGGTGCACTTAAATTATATGACAGGGGAAGCCGGGATGGCTCAGTGAGTTAGGCGCTAACTTTGCAGCCCCAGGGACCGAGGATCGAATCCCGGCGCCGGCCGTACTGACCCATATGCTGAACTGGGGAGTGCCCCCGGTTCAGTTCTCACCATGGCGAGACCCCGGCCCAGTTCCTGCCCTGTGCAGCCCCAAGCCCACCTGTGGAATGAAACTATGTGAAAAAATAAATGATGTGCAACTATGGAGACTATTCTGGGCCCTCCCCTTTCTCTCTGTCTCTGACTCTGTAACTCTCTCTCTCTCTCTCTCTCTCTGTCAAAAACAATAAATAAATCTTTTTAAAAAAAATTATATGACAGATGACATTAAAAACTGGGGGTCTTGTCAACAATACAACCTCATTTTATATTATTACAATTACTGATATTTAAAAGATGATGTAAGAAAAATTGTGGATAAGTTATGCCAAAACAGAAATAAACACACACATTCCCCTTAGCTATTCCATATAGCTCAACACAGAGTGATATAGCATTTTTTTGCAGGTATAAGATGCCCCCACATGTAAGACAACCCTTACTTTTCTAACCCATTATTAAAAAATCAATACACTGGTTACTCCCATGTGTATGACGACCCTCAATTTTTGGTCTAACAATTTTAGACAAAAGGATTGTCTTGTGTATTTTCCATGTGGAAAATAACAGTTATAGCCCCAACCCCAAATTTTAGTCAATTCTATAGTGCATGAGCACAAATAAGAGGAAGTGACACTGATCTGACCCAGAAGTGAGAAAAAAACAAATTACACAGAGGTTTCCTGCATCGCTATGTTCAATACTCTTCATTTGCAACCTAAGCATTTTCCTTCTTTTTACCATTTCTTGAATACAGATTTTTAAAACAATTTCTACAGCAGGCTCCTTGCTACTACTCACAATAAAATTCTAATAGGTGACAAAAATCAGAAGCTAGGCCTCCAGCAGTGAAAGACTAAGTTTATAGCTCAGTGGACTGCCTATACCACACAGAAACATTTTTCTCACAATTTATTCAAGAGACTTCCCACTTCCCACTTGGAAAACAGGTGACAAAATAAAAAGAAAATCTTTATACAGTAAAGAAAAAAAAAAATCTTATATGTGTGTAATTTCTTAACCTGAAACAAGGCTAAGTTTATTGACTTTACAGACTCAAATCTGAATAACTACTTTAATTTCTCTGCCCATTGGCTTTGGTGACATCATGACATTCCTCTGAGTCTAATAAATGGAAGCAAGCAAGCAAGCAAGCAAACAAACAGAGTAATATACAAAAACAGCATAAGACAAAGTTAAAACTTGATGGGGTTTGTATTTTTTTGTATTTCCAGGTCAAAATGTCAATGAAGCTAAGAAGCCACTGGTTCTATCATTCTACTTTAATAGTATGTTCCCCATAAGAATCCTTTTTCACTCATGAGGTTAAAGCACCAGGCTAAAGGTGAAAGGTCTGACATGAGCGTGGAATATGCAGGCTCCAAGTAATCTACATAAAGAGTAGCCAGTCGGGAAGAAGCAAAGTGATCCATGTTTAGGTGAAGAGTCCTGCAGGCTTCAAGTGGGTCAGATAGACTCGACTAGAAGCACTAGGCAGTACTATCAGGCACTCTCACAGGGAGAAGAAACAAATGGGACAGCCAGTGCAGAGCGGGAGCCACAGGCCCCAGCTGTCCATTAGCTGGGTTACTAGCCAGGAGGCCTGAATCTAGGCCAGGGCTCAGGAGGAGGGGTGAGGCAGGGCAAGGGAGGGCAAGGGGGTTGGTCTGCAGCTCTCTGGCTAGTAGCAGGGAAATGTCATTGCACAGACTCACTGCTGGCACCTGAATCTTATACTTGACAACAATTGGCTTCTCTCCAAACCTTTCTAACAAGATGGCATCTCTTTTCACAGGGAGGGACCAAAGCAGAGCAGCAGTTGTCTCTTCCCTGGGGTTTAACAGGAGTTTAACGATGCCTTCCTTCCCTCACACCAGAGGGCACTTTCTGACAAAGTGCCATGTAACGAACGTGGTCATTTGGAACCCATTTTCAATCAAACCTCCGACAACTACAGGTGTGCTTAGGAGGGTATTCCACACATTTCTTTTGACTTTTACCTAGAGTTTAACCATGACTTGGATTTCACCTGCTAAGGTAAAAGATCTCACTAAAATACAAAAGTTATCTAGGTAGAGATTTTTTATTATAATGAAAGAATTGTCTACCTATAAGATGGCTGATGGGTGCTGGGACTTAACTGTCAAAACACTGTTCCCACATGATAGAAATCAACATCTGTCTGCTTAGATTAACTGAGTGAGAGCCTATTCACCTATCACTGGGCTCTACCTAGAGCCGTTAGTTCTGCTAGACTCAGGGTGAGAAGAATGGTACAATGCACACAACACACAAAGCAACTTTTGCCCACCTGCGAACCATGGAGAAAAGCCAGTACGTCTAACAACTTAGTTTGTGGCAATGAGAGGGGTGTTCGTTTCTTTTAGTCTTGCTCCACATTCTCTGCTTTTTCACATGACCTTAGAAGAAAAATAGTGAAACAAAGAACTTAAGAAATCAAGGGGGAGAGCTGCATGCATCTCTCTTTACTGGGAGAAGTAAAAATACAAAATAATAAAATAAAATAGCCTTTGTGTTGACTCCAGGCATTATTAGAATCAGAAGGTAAAGATTTACTTCACAGTTTAGTTATTTTGCCCAAACATGAATAGCAGCAGCAGCGTTACCCTAACTATGGGGCAGAATGCATCTTGGCTTCCTCAGATAATGCTCTTTACAGAGAGTGTTCAGAGCGACATCATGCCCTTCCCACCCTGATATAGTAATTTAGATGTGGCCTTTCCTGGCCAAGAGGTTATGACTAAGCCTAAAGCCTGGGAAGCCAAGCCTTTTCAAAGAGGCACAAGAAGTCACAGGAGACTAAAATTTGTTTAAGAGATAAGTTTAATGGCGTCTTTGAGTGGTGGGAGGTCAGGCAAGTATACCAGAACCTCCCTGAGTAGGAAAGTTGAGTATTTATTGAGCAGCATAAACAAGGTGGTCTGAGGTAGACAAAGGTGGCCTGAAGCCAGCAGTTTGGCAGGGAGAGGGTTTCACTGGTTGTCTTTAGGCTTTCATATCTTGCTCCCATGGTCTCTGCACTCATTAGGTCCCGCCTGCAACCTTCTATCATGCAAGGGCCTTCTCACCCAGCATGCACCTATGGCCTTGGAACATGGGGGTAGCAAAGACAGATAGGGAGTGAAGCAAAACAAGTAAATAATTGACCTCTCTTCTGCATTTATGGCTTCTTTCTGCCCCCTTCCCCCTTGTGGCCTAACAGAAACTATTCAGTGTCAGTGATCAGCACGTACATGCACAGAGACAAAAACAGAGGCCAGACTCCATTCACGGGAACTCCCAGCTTAGCAAAGGCTGCCTACAACAGCTAGTCAGATACAAATACCTCCGTCCTCACTGCAGCCAGAATGAAATCAGCGCACAGTCCCTTTGCCGCAGCCTGCCGGGTACCGCTGAGTTGGCTGGAGGCCACAAATGCCAAGTGCTACCAGTATTGCCTTTTTGGGTGGAGGCCTGGGCCAGAACAATCAAAGAGTGATTACTCTCTGAGCTAATCAAACATTAAAAGTTCCTAAAAAGATTATCCTGGGAAGCCAGGGTGACTCAGTGGGTTAAACGCTCACCTCGCAGCCCGAGGGACTGAGGATTAAATCCCAGCCCGGGCCCGTGCGGACTCATATGCTGAACTGGGGTGTGCTTCTCATGCAGGAGGCCCCCAGTTCAGTTCTCACCCCCCAGTTCGGCTGCTGGCTCAAGGGAGCGTGCCTCCCATACGGGAGGCCCCTGCCCGGTTCCCATCCTGTGTGGCCCCCACCCACCTGTGTGGAATGAAACCATGTTGAAAACTGATGAGGTACAACTATGGAGACTGCTCTGGGCCCTCCCCCTTCTCTCTGTCTCTCTCTGTCTCTGTCTCTGTCTCTGTCTGTCTCTGTCAAAAAACAATAAAATAAATCTTGGGAAAAAATAAAAAGATTATCCTTTTCTCACCACAGGCACGAAAATAATATAACACAGTCTCCTGATAAGGCAGTGAAGCAAGTGGGGAAGATGAGCCTTGCCCCGGTTTTCATATAAAGAGGCTTTCATGTCTGTGACAGCACAGCCCGGAAAGAAGACAACTCGCATTCCGGTTGACTGCTTGTTAAGTAGGCCATGGCCTTCCTGCAGCCATGCAAACTGAGGTCTATTTTAGGAACTGTCTCCTCTACTGAAGGGTTAGGTGCCAACATTTCACCAGGGCAGGAGTGTCTTATACATGAGTTTCCGGAGCTATGAGGAGAGAGTCCCTCAAGTGATATACCAGGACATGGGCCTTTCAGAAGTTCCCCTGAGTCAGCTGCCAGCTCTGGATTACCTGGCCATCTTCTCCTGTGCTTATGTGCAAGATATATAGTATGGGATGAAAAATGGAACATAAGGGAAAGCAGGTATTAGCTGGTTCTCATGGAGATGGTAATCCACACATTTGCCTTTATTTTTTAAATATTTATTTTATTGTTTTTGAGTAAAGGTGAGAGAGCAAAGGGCCTAGAGCAGTCTCCATAGTGTACATCATTAGTTGTGACATGGTTTCATTCCACACAGGTGGATGTGGGGCTGCATGGAGCAGGAGCCAAACTGGGGGCCTCCCACATGGGAGGCGAGAACCTTCACTGCCATCCCGGTAGTTACCAGTTACACTACAGTTTTACAGGGGTCTCCAAACTACAGCCCGCGGACCGGATGTGGCCCGGGAGGCCCTCTCATCCGGCCCGTGGAGACCTTTTTATCTGAATAAAATAATATAAAATAAATAATTAAAAACAACATCTATGTTTTGATTCTTTTTTATTTAGACCTCGAGTGTATAGTCGACCCCCAAACTGCTATTTGTTAGTTAATGTGGCCCGCGGGCTGAAAAGTTTGGAGACCCCTAAATGGGTTTGTACGTACCAGGGCTGGGATTCAATCCCTGGCCCTCACTCGCAATTGCAAGGCAAATACTCAACCTGCTGAGCTCCCCCACCATCCCCTCCACAGATCTGCTTTTGCTTTGACAGTTTCTAAGCAGTGGAACAATGACCTAACAGTGCACCACGTAATTTGTTAGGGTTGAAAACAGCCAGGGCATTCGTGTGCTGCTAGGAATTCTGGGCTGAAAACGGCAATTTTGAATTTTCATGGCAGACCCAGGTCCAAAGTTGGCTCTGCTTTATCCTGTCGGATTTTGGTGGTGGTGGCTGAGAGTACCATGTAGGCCTGTGACTGGCACCAGCCAGGCTGGAGATGAACAAAAAGGAGAGAAAACAGAAGCCTGTGGACTAACTAGAGTGGGGAGACATCAACCTGTGTAAAAGGGACCGTAAGCCATCCTGTGAATGGGGCCTTAGCCTCTTACTGTATTTTCATGCCTTGGTTACAAGTACTGTAGAATCAGAAAATAAATGAATGTTTGGTGCTAAGTTATTACGTGGAAATGTGTCATCTGGGGCCAAAGGAACTGGCATAGCTTGAGAGGTGAAATTCTTACACCTAACAGCTTGCACAAAAGTCAGTCTGAAGTGTCACATCTCTAATAAATGGACAGAAGTATCATATGTGGGATCTGGAGGGAGCAAGGCATGGGGGGAAAAAAGCGATGGGGTTAAATGTACCATGGAGTTTGTGAGCCGCTGATTCTCCAGATCCTAATAGCAGTGAAACTATTCAGCCATGAAGGTGTTGGAGGCATCTGTTGAGTGGAAACACATAAAATCTTCTCATACAGTCTATTGAGCATTGCTTCAATATAAGCTTACTTTTCTGTCCTGGAAAGAGTTAAGGTGCAAGAAATGGGAGCCATGACTTCCAGTGCAACCCTACCTGCCACTTCCATCATAGTGATTGATGCCTGCATTGGCTCTTAAAAGGGTGCTGCAATAGAACGCCATCCTGCCATAATGCTAAGCAATTTGCTCTATTATTCTTATGGTACATAAATTGAAACAGGTGCCCTTTATTATTAGCTTGTATGTCATAGTGTTAAGATTGTCGGTAATTTTTATTCTTTGCCTCAGGTGTCAACAAGTAGGAGACCGCCAATCACTACTGGTTATGATTTCACATGTCCTGTTTTTCAAGAATACTATCTGCTGTGTTTGTGGCATCTGTATGCTGGACATCTATATACCCAGGGTGTGGATTGAAATACATGTGGGAATGTAGCAGACAAAGTGGGGAAAAATAAATTATTTAATAAATGATGTTGGGGCAACTGGTTAGCCATCAGGGGAGAAAAATAAAGCTGAATCTTTAACTCATTTCATGAAGAATATAATTCCATATAAATTGAAGATTTAAATATAAAAAGAAAGCCATCAAAGTCTTTTTAAAACTATAAAAAATATTAAGAGAAATATTCCACTTCTGGGTATTCATGTGAACACAATGAAAACACTAACTCAAAGAATTACATGCACCCCACGCTCATTGCAGCATTATTTACAACAGCCAAGATACGGAAACAACCTCAACGTCCACTGATGGATAGATGGGCGAAGAAAATGTGCTATGTACCGGTATATAAATATATATAGAAGCAGAACATTATTTAGCCATAAAAAGAAGGAAATCTTGACATTTGAGATAACATATGTGTATCTTGAGGGCCTGATGCTAAGTGGAATAAATCAGACTGAGAAAGACAAATAGCATATAACCTCACTTATATGTGGAATCGAAACACACACACACACAGAGAAACACACACAAAACCAAGCCCACAGATATGGTGAACAGGTTGGTGTTTGTCAGAGGCGGGGTGTGTGTGTGTGTGTGTGTGTGTGTGTGTGTGTGTGAAATGGGTGGAGAGGGTCAAAAGGTATAAACTTCTAGCTATAAAATAGATTTAGCCATAGAGGTATAATGTTCAGCAGGTTGTATAGTTGTATTGCAAATATTCTATATTGTATTGCATATTTGAAAGTTGCTAAAAAGATCTTAAGAGTTCTTGAGAAAATAATGCTTGTAACTGTAATGTGATGTTAACTAGACATTGTGGTGATCATTTTGTAATATAAACAAATATTGAATCATTGTGTTGTACACCTGAAATTAACATAATGTTATATGTCAATTATACCCCAATTAAAAAAAATTTATCACAAAGATTTAGAGATGATAACTTCTTCAAATTAAAAAGGAGTAGGAAGAGTGGAGAGGGGAGAAAATTTTTAAGAAAAATTTGGGTGACAACATTGGAAGACCATGTTGATGATTGTGTGGATGATGATTATAATAGAGTTAAACTGTGTTTTGATGTTTGACTACAAACAGCTTTGAAGCTTCATGCCTGCCTCTTGCCCCACATAGGGGCAAGCTGAGAGGAAGCCCAAATTGTTCCCCCTTTAGCACTTGGAGGAGGTTCAAACCACCCCATCTGCCACCTATCTATGGAATTCTGGCCCAGGTGCCCCCGCTAAACACAATAAAAGTCCCCAGCCAGTCTACCTTCCTTGCTTTCTCGAGCCATTTTGACCTACCCGAAATGCTTTGCACATCCCAGAGACTTCAGTTAAGTGAGTAATGAACCTTTGTGCACCTTCAAAAATATATATTCTGGGGGAAGCCGGGAGGGCTCAGTGGGTTGAGTGCTCACTTTGCAGCGCCAGGGACCAGGGATCGAATCCCAGCCCCGGCCCGTGAGGACCCATGTGCTGAACTGGGGAGTTCCCCCAGTTCAGTTCTCTCTCTGTCTCTGTAGCTCTCTCTCTCTCTCTCTGTGTCAAAAACAATAAACAATTAAAAGAAAAAACAATAAAAATAAATCTTAAAAAAAAAA
>PVKE010053023.1:0-10164 GCA_004027555.1 Craseonycteris thonglongyai
TATATATATATATATATATATATATATGTGTGTGTGTGTATATATATATATATATATATATATATATATATATATATATATATATATGTATGTATTATAAAAGTGATCTAATTGACCATATTGGTAGAAATATTAATAAAACCCAGTGTATTTTCCAATAATGCATATGTAAAGTGTTTCCTGTGATCTGGATCAGAAATAAGTCAGGAGGACAAGAGGTCAAAAAGATATTCCTTCTTTGCTTCAGCTCCCTCATCCATAAACTGAGATTATATCACCTGTGGCATACAGTTTTTAAGCAATTAATAATTTAATAAATATGTACAGTGCTCACCACAATACTGGAACATAGTAAGCTTTCAATAAAGAAGAGTCCTCTCCCTCCATTGTTTGTAAGAATTAAAATACTGTGTAAAAAGATGTGTGTTGCTAGACAAGAAAAGCCTAAGCTAAGTAAAAAGTGAAAAACAAAACTAGGAGTTTTAACAAAGACATCTAAGACAGACATCTCATTTTACCAATTAACAACAATATAGGTTTCCCTATAAAGAAAGGCACCAAATTTAAATTAAGCCACAAACATAATTTGTAGAGTATCAGAATATTTTGCACATTTCCTAAATATCAAAATCTAAATGTTCAAAATCAAAAGCTAAAATGGAGAGATCATCTCATATATAAAATGTGGCACAGAACAAATGAATATGGAGACTGAAAATATTGATAAATAGAAAGAGATGGTACACTACTAATTACTCTCAGAATATACAAAACAATTTTCTGCAAACAGAATTAACAAGTACATGGGATCCTTTATTGTGAAAACTGATTCAATGACGCAATAAGAATATCTAAATAGTTCTTAGTGACTCAAAATCACCAAACAGAGTAACTTGTCAATTTTTCACAGTATATTATCTTGCAAAGATCAGGGGAATTAAACATTTATACCTCTTATGTGCCAGACCTTATCTAGAAAAAGATGAATAAATACATATAGATCTAGCCCTCTAGTCTCACATTATTGTAGAAAAAAAGATACACAAGCAAATATGAGTACATGCAATGAACTGAAGACTCTGATGGGTGCTATAATAAAAGCAATACAATGCAATGGGAGGACAAGGAATGAAGAGAGGAATTTCAGTAAACTGATCTGTAACTGTTTACTAATAAATCTAGTTCAGCTAAGATCAATGTTACTTTTATAATCCAAAATCTTTTACTAATGATTATTTCTCATACCCAGATTTAAATGGATATTTTTAGAATAGTTTATGAAAAGAGAAATAACTAAGTCAGACTAAATAAAGCTGTCTACACTTACCCGGTATGCCTATTTTAAATGACAAAGGAAGCTAAAACAGACATGGTGAAATCTATAGACTATTCCCTCATCACTTAGATATTGGGGTGCAATCTATCTAAATGAAACAGCAGGGGAAGCTGGGATAGCTCAGTGGGTTAAGCACTCACTTTGCAGCCCCAGGGACCGAGGATCGAATCCTGGACCCAGCCCATGTGGACCCATATGCTGAACTGGGGTGTGCCCCCAGTTCGGTTCTCAGCAGGGTGAGACCCCAGTCAAGTTCCTGCCCTGGGCAGCCTCACGCCCCCTGTGGAATGAAACTATGTGGAAAAACCAATGTTGTGCAACTGTGGAGACTGCTCTGGGCCCTCCCCCTTCTCTCTATCTCTGTTTCTGTATCTCTCTCTCTCTCTCTCTCTCTCTCTCTCTGTCAAAAACAATAAAAATAAACCTTTAAATGAAACAGCAAGGTCCAGTCTGTCCCTAAGCTATTTTGTTGTCATTAAAGCTTGATAAAAACGACATGTTCTACCACACTTAAAATTTTACTAACAAAAACGTTTTAACTAGTTCAAAATGTTTTCTACACATAGAAAAACTGCATTTGAAAAATAAATTTTTTCAAACATATAGTAAATGTTTGAAATAAATTCACTAATAGCAATTTAAAAAATGAGTAACAAAATATCACTATTAATGACCTGACCGACTGTAAGAAACAGAGGACACATTTTAATAATACATTTTTGGTAAATTGTAATGAATCAGCCTCAAAAATATGTTCACTCCATCACTTAAATTGTTTCAAACTTTACTGAATAGAAGTTACTGCATTAGTTATCTTTTAATGTAAAAATTTCATCAGCTTATTCAGCAAAATTTTTCACAACTGTCAAATACTGTAGCTTCAATGGTTGAGTAATTATTTACTATGCATCAAGCTGATACTAAAGAGTAAAATACATAAAATCTCTATATTACTTTATATACTGGAACCACCAATAAGTATATTCAACAGTTTTTTTGTAACCTAGCATAATATAAATTAATGTTATGGCAAATAATTAAAAGTTCCACTTACAAAAGAGACTAATTGGCTATTTCATTAATTTCCATTAAAGAACATTGGACAGATATAATTTTACTTTCTGCAAAGTAGACTATTAAATCAGTTCCATGTTAAGGTAGAAGAAACAAAGTAAAACATTTTAGTTTCAGTTAACTGAAAGAATACCAGATACGAAAGATCTCAAATCTAGTATAGATCAACTACTTTAAGCAACTACTTATTAGTCCTATGATTTTGAGTTACTCCCAGCAGTGCTAATTCTAATGCAAAATAAAGATTATTGTATATATATATCCAAACTCACAAAATTTTTCAGAGGCTAGAGAGACAGAATACACAGAGAAAACTAGAAGAAAAACAAATTCTGTAACATTCTGTGGATGAGACTATAACTTTGATGAGAAACAGTTTGGCAGATATATGAAAATTGAAATAAGTGAGCCATTTGATCCAGATATTCTTTGAAAAACTATTAGCAAATTTAAATGACCACCAATTGAATACTGGTAAAATAAAGGGTGTCCCAAAATTCACACAAGATTTGAATTTTGCGTCATTTGTGCGGTAAAGTGTTGCCAAAGAAAAAAAAAGACAGTGTGACAGCTGACAGTTCAGGGTTATTAAAACTGGAGTGTTATATGAAAGAGCAATGCGTTTTCATTGTTGAGCAATGAAAATTTACAATTTTTAATTATAAACCTGTGCTTTCTATCAAAATTACTTCTTGCGTGAATTCTGGGACACCCTTTATATCATAAAACCATAAAAAAAGTAACTTTTATACAAAAGGGGAACTTAAAAACACTAAATTTATTTTTAAAAATTGTTTATTTATTTATTCTTATATGTTTAAACTTCAGTTACCTTCAAAGTACTCTCTATTTGCTGTAATACGCCTATCAAGATGTTTTTTTTCACTGCGCAAAACAGTTTTTGAATTGCTGCCTTTCAGTGCTTCCACCATGTTTTGTTTCACCTCCTCAACATTGGTGAAATGTTTCCCTTTGAGGACTTTTTTCACGGGGTAAACAAACAAAAAAAATGTTGCTCAGGGTGAATAAGGAGGGTGGGACACAGGAGCCCTGCCAGTTTAGCTCAAAACTGCTGAACACTCAGCATGGTGTGGGCAGGTGCACTGTCATGCTGCACACTGTCCATGTAAATCATCCATCATGAAATGGATGAACACATAGAAAGAGTCTCAGAAAAAAAAAAAAAAAAGTTCACTGAAGCCAAATGCTGCCTCTCACACCACCACCAGCTGGTACACTGAAGGAGGAAGGTTCCTACAACACCCACCTAGCAGGGCAAGCCTGTACTAAAAGGGGCCCAACCTCCAGAAGATAATTCCAGGTTTTTTGGGGGATCACTCCTTGAATGTATTCATATGTTTTCTCTAATAAGATACACTGTTATTTAAAATTTTAAGTTGTTGATCAAATCTTCCTGGCAGTAACAACTTAAAAAATGGTTAGGAGTATACCAAATTCAAGAAAACTAAGAAGTGGGCCAACATTACTTTGTCAAGAAGATTTATCAAGTAATCAGCAGTGGGCATAGATAAGATGCATCTGAACTAGAGGACGGGTACTAACTGTATAGCCCTCAGAACCTCAGAGCAACTATTACAGCAAATGCGGATAAAAGCTAGAGACCCAGAGTCAATGGCTTCCATGGCCATGTGCATACCAAACAACCTGTGACTGTAACACTTGAAAGTCACTCCTGGAAAATGATTGGACCCTCATCTGAGTTGTTTTTCTGGATAAACACCCAGAAGTGGGATTGCTGGGTTACACGGTAATTATATTTTAATTTTTTTAGGAACCTCCATACTGTTTTTCATAATGGTTGCACCATTTTGCATTTCTATCAACTGTGAACAAGGATTTCCAATTTTTTCCACATCCTACTCACACCTACTTTTTATTTTATAATAGCAATCCTAACAGGTTTGAAGTGATACCTCATTGTGCTTTTGATTTGCATTTCCCTAATAATTATTGACTTGGAATGTCTTTTCACATACTCTTTGGCTATTTGAAGTGTGTATTCAGTTTCTTATACCGTTTTTAGTTGGGTTATGTTTGTTTGTTATTTTTTATATGGAGTTGTGGGAGTTCCTTATATATT
The DNA here is from genome assembly GCA_004027555.1 of Craseonycteris thonglongyai. Taxonomy (NCBI): domain Eukaryota; kingdom Metazoa; phylum Chordata; class Mammalia; order Chiroptera; family Craseonycteridae; genus Craseonycteris; species Craseonycteris thonglongyai. Next base: position 4,512 of record PVKE010053023.1, read on the forward strand.
TTGGAAACTATAATCTCCTACCAGATATATGGCTTACAAATATTTTCTTCTATTCTGTAGGTTGCATTTTCACTTTGTTGATTGTTTCCTCTACCCTGCAGAAGCTTTTTCGTTTGATGTAGTCTCACTTCTGCTTTTGATGCCTATGTTTTTGGTATCATATCCATGAAATCATTGTCAAGGGCAATGCCCAGAGGTTTTCCCCTGTTTTTATCCAGGAGTTTTAGTTTCAGGTCTGACATTTAGTCTTTAGTACATTTTGTGTAGAAGTTAAGTGTTTTTAACCCATTTTCATCACTAGAGACAATTTTAATATAAAGCCATACTTTATATTTTATTCCTACATAAGTCAAAAAGCTCTAAATCAATAAATTCTTTCAGAATATCTCTTGCTTAAAATCACTTATTTAATCTCTAGCTATTCTCCACCTATGTTAAAGCCTCAACCATATAATGAAAGCTAATAAGAAATATATTTTATACAAGGGAAGATTTCCTTTAATAAACTATTAACCTCAAGCACATCTGGGTGTTCACATTTGGTATCTGTTAAACACTTCATAAAAACAGGATATCTGTTTAGAATGTTTCTGTTATTTAAAGACAAGTTATTAGGATCTTCGTTGGACATAATCATAAGTAGGGTGTATTAAATAATATTGGTCAATGATAAAAGCAAGGAAAAATACATATTCTATGTATATAAAATGATGAACATACTAAATTTATAGAATTATAAGCAAAAGAAATTGGTTACAGTGGTACTTCTGCAGAAGAGGACAGGGTTAGGAGAAAGGTTTATTTTTTGCATCACTAATTTTCTCAAGGAAACCAGTTCCACAATCTTAGCCCTTAAGCGACACTGAATCCAGACCCCAATCCAGATGTGGCACATGCCTCAACCCTTGCCACAGCAATCTCCCGCCCCGAGTGACTGAGGCAGACATGTGATCTAATCAAAGACAATGTGACTTAAAGAGACTTTCCAGGTTCCCTTCCCTACTGTCCTTCAACCTGAGAGTGGAAGCCTGGACCTCTGATCTATCACATCAGTCCAGAGAAGGAAACCAGTACAGTAAAGCTGAAGTTAGGAGACGGGCCTGGTTGAGTCCCCACAGCCATTGCCAGGAACTAGCCTTTTCAATTACGTGAGCTATAAATTGCCTTTTGGGCTCAGACTAGTTTGAGTTGGTTTCTCTGTTATTTGAAACAGGAGACCTAAAAATAAAGTATTAATTTCTACTTCAAAGACACTGAACCTTCCTCTCAGTTAAACACTACTTTGTCGTTCCTCAAATGTGTGCTGGATCAAGCCCTTAAGAGAAGCTATATATTTCTATAGACAGTTTGCCTATTATTCATAAACACTGTCACCAGCAATGCTTTGATCAACCTTGTCCAACCCGCAGCCCAAGGCTACATGTGGCCCAGGACAGTTTTGAATGCGGCCTAACACAAATTCGTAAACTTTCTTAAAACATGAAACTTTTCTGCAATTTTTTTCTTTTAGCTCATCAGCTATTGTTAGTGCTAGTGTTTACATGTGTGGCCCAAGACAATTCTTCTTCCAATATGGCCCAGAAAAGCCAAAAGATTGGACTCCCCTAGCCTTGATTATAATCCAAATCAGTTGGTTCATGGGTACTATTAACAGACGGATGAATTAGCAGGCTTCCCCGTCAAGACATTACTTCATGTAAAAAACTTTTACGGAAAGCATTTCATGGAAATATATGCTGAGAAGAAAGCAACAATTTACTTCACTCATAGAAGTACCAAAATTCATAATTAACTGCTGTTCAGATAACTCTTTTCAGAGTTTTATTTTTTTAAGATTTTATTTTACTGTTTACCAGAGAGAGAAAGAGACAGGGAAGGGGGAGGGCCCAGAGCAATCTCCATAGTTGTACATCATCAGTTTTTGACAGTTTCATTCCACACAGGTAGATGTGGGCTGCGTTAGGTTGAGAGCCAGGCTGGGGACTCCCAAACGGGAAGCACGACCCTGAAAACCCGGGGCCTCAGGCCCTGGTGGGGAGCAGAACTGGGGACCTGCCACATGGTAAGTATGCCCCGGGAGGGAACCAAACTGGGGGCCTCTGCACAGACAAGGGCTGGGGCCAGGATGGTGACTCAATCCTTGGACCGTGCAGCTGCAAAGCGGGTACTTAACCCACTGAGCCGTCCTGGCATCTCCTCTTTCAGAGTTTTAGATGAAAGGTTTTATATATAGTATATTTATGTACAATTATTAAGAAAGCTCACATTATTTGTCATATCCCACAAATAGTGTATGGAACACTCTTTAAATTTCAGTCAATTCAGGAGCACAAAATTATTCTTATTTCAAATAAAAATAAGTGGTATTTATGTCGAGTGTCTACATGCAGAGTGTTGTGCCATCCTAATGATCTGGTTCATGGGATGCAATGAAGATTTTTATTACATTTAGGTAAGTGTTGCTGTGTAAATTCTCTTACCCCTTCCCACTGCCACCTTCTTTATCCTCCTCTCCTAAGTATGCATTATGAAGATAAAGTATGGCATTTAGTCATTCTTGATGCTATTTTTAAGTCTATAATCAAGTATCTCTTTAACAGTGAGCAACAACGAATACCCTATTACTAAAAAATAATCTTGAACAACAGCCAAATATCATACTGTCTGTTTATCCTAAAGTGGCACAGTGAATTTTTTCTAAAATTTGAGTAAATCTAATCATGTGTAAAAATTTCAAATAGCTAAGCAACACAAGAAAAATATGGTCATATATGTGAAACTAGCATATGCATGTTTGTCCAAATGTGAAATGTTAGGAACAATTAAGGGTGACTGCATTCTTAATTATTAAAATTTTACTAAAAATTAGCCAAACTTCAGGGACAAAGTGGCAAACATGGAAAAGCAGGGATGGCTAAGCAGGTTAAGCGCTCACTTTGCAGACCTGAGGACCCAGGATCAAGTCCCAGCCTGGGCCCATGTGGACCCATATGCTGAAATGTGGTGTGTTTCCCGGGAGGCCTCCGGTTCAGTTCTTGCTCCCCCCACTCCACCCCCCATGGCTGACCCCCTGGCTCAAGGGGTCATGCCTCCCATGCAGGAGGCCCCCAGCCTGGTTCCTGCCCTGCGTGGAATGAAACCATGTGGAGAAACTGATGACTCAGAACTATGGAGACTACTCCGGGCACCTCCCCCTTCTCTCTGTTACTGTCAAGAACAATAAAATTTTTTTTTTTTTTTAAAGTAGCAAACACACTTGCTTTATAGGGAATAAGAAAACATGTAAGAGACCTGTATTGATTTTCCTATAACATGTGCTTGGTTCAACCTTGGCCTTGTTCACAATTCAGACCTTTCTTGCAAGCGGTTATCCAGTACATTGTAGAATATTTAGAAGTATTCTTAGCCTTACCCACTATACGCTAGTAGTACCCTTGAATTGTGACAACCAAAAATATCTACAGACAATGTCAGGTGTCCCCTCATGGGCAAAATCACTCCCAGTTGAGTACCAGTGCCAACTATAGGACCACTGTGTCCAGAGTCATAATATGCAGCTGTAAGGCAAACTTGCTCATTGTATTCTGTAAACTTCCAAGTTAATAGCAGGACTATCACCCAGAAACTATATTCTACCTAACTGCCAGTCAGGTGAACTGCCTTTATATCTATGCCAGACACAAACCTACCACATTATACTCTATTTTAGACTTTTTAATCATAAGTAAGACCTCTCATACAATCTATGTATTAGATATCTATGATATTCTGGTTAATCTTCTAGCATGAATCCAGATCTTCCTTATCTGTGCCTTCTATTCATTTGAGACCTTATTGCTAAATTACTGTAACTAGTCACAACAGCTGAAGTCAGGTCCTCTGTGTTCTGGGATCTGCTCAGTCGTTCAAATCATCTCCAAAGTCAGATGAGAAATAACCATTACACAGATACCACTAGACAGTGAACATGAAACATGACAACTTCTATTAGCTCAGTTCACTTCCTAATGTACAGATAGTGGTAAAGTGACAAAGCAACAGGATGAGGCAGATCTGTATGAATTAGCAAAAGTGATAACATGCCTAGAACTTCCAAGATGAGTTAAAATAGAAGAAATGAGTACCAGTGATGGCTGGTCCACTTGGAAAAAGTAAAAGCTGTTTTTAAAAAATCACTCTGTTAATGCAAATATGTTATTTAGTAGAAGAATATAGAAAGATTTGGACCAGATCTGCCTCCTTTTCCTGTTTCTTTGGTACTAGAATTCCTTTCCCTCTTCTTTCTTTTATGGACCAGTGGTAACTGATGTCAAAACTGCTAGGCAAGACGTATTTCAAATGTGATTTATTACTGCATATATCAAAAGTGAAAATGTACCTGTTTGTTACATAAAAATGATATATTTATCTTATTTGTAGAGATAAAAGAAACAAAAATACCTAATCAGATCATACCTGTATATTTCCTACTACCTTTGACATGGTTATAAAAAATATTTTAACAATTTACTAAGCATTTCTAATAAACACATCTATTATTTTAGTTAAACAACAATCATTAAATGTACATGGTAATAATAGGTTAACTTCTGTAATTCAGTCTTGTTACAAATTAAATAGAAACTAAAAAATAATCACATATTTTTACTAACCAACTAATGTAAATTCACATATTATAATCACAGAATTTAACTGGACTCCTAACTGAGCACAATCATAAGCTATTCTTCCTGCTCAGAAAAAAAAAAGGGGGGGGGGAGTTGCTAATGGCTATGAGTAAAAAGGGAGAAAAATGAGAGATAATGTTTCTAGAAAAAGATGGAAAGAAGAATCAGTGGGTTCAAGTTAAAACCAAGAGCTAACTACCCCAAAATTCGTATTGGGCCTTCTTTAGGGCAAGAGTTACAGCCAAGGGGAACAAAGCACACTTAAGGAGCAAAGCGCTTCAAGGGGGGGTGAATAAATGCCTTATTAACAACGACATTTTTTTAGTTTGCATGTTATCTGAGGTCATTCTTGGAGATAAATTAATCTTAATCATTAAAACATGATTTATTAAGGCATGCAAAAGCTCGATGTTTTAAAAATAATTAAAAGAAAGCCAGTTGCTTTGGAGTTTAGTTAGATAAGCAAAGTCAAAGACCATATTAAGCTGGCCAAGATACACAACAGAGTTTAAGTGCTCTCAAACTTTAATCCCTTAAGGGAAGTCATTAAGGATTTCAAGTCTGAGAAAGCTTTGGTTTAATTTACATGTTAAACATCATTCTTCCTTTTATGTTGAGAACAGGTTAGAGGGAGACAAGAGAGGAAGTAATGACTATAGGTAGGAGGCTATTGCAGAGCTCCAGGAAGATGGTGGCTTAGACCAGGGGTGGCCAACTTTTCTGTATATAAGATCTACTTTTTATCTTAAAAGTGTGTCGCGATCAACTTGTTGTCGTAGGCATAGTTTAAGGGGGAAGAAGGGGTGTGAAATGCATACTATGTTTATACGCTGTGTTTCAGTATAAGGTGCATTCCAGCGAGGTATGGGTAGATAAGTAAAATATATGTTCAAAACTATTTTTTATTTTTTAAATCACTTAGTAAGTTTTCGAGATATAGGCTCATGAAGAAAATAAATTTCCAGACCCAACTTTTGATAGCAGCA
>PVKE010053024.1:0-10162 GCA_004027555.1 Craseonycteris thonglongyai
TTCAGTGCATAGTTATTTCTATTTTACTTTTTGACAGATAGAGAGAGAGACAGAGACAGAGACAGTTAGAGAACCGAACTGTGGGAACTCCCCAGCTCAGCACGTGGGTCCTGCCTGGGCCGGAGCCGGGATTCGATCCTCGGTCCTCATGGCCTCAAAGCGAGCGCTCAACCCGCTGAGCCGTCCCGGCTTTCCCCTCTTTGTTTATTTTGGATATGTTTCTTTGTCTCCCCATTTTGGCTGCCTCTCTATGCTTGTTTCTGTGTATTAGGTAGGGTTTCTATGTCTCCCAGTCTCAGTAGAGTGGCCTTATGTAGTAGGTGTCCTATGGGGTTCAGTGGTATAGTCTCCCTGGTCACCAGAGTTAGGTACTCCAGGTGTGTCCCTTGAATGGGTTGTGTGTGCCCTTCTGATGTTGGTTGCTGTTTGTACATCAATGGGAGGATTGAGCTTTAGGCTGATTGGTTGTGAGGATTGGCTGCAATTATAGTGGAGGAGCTGTGATGCAAGGGCTGTCCCTACAGAGCAGGGTTTGCTTTAGCAGGGCTCTGGAGCCTTCCCAGTCTGCCCTTTGGGTGTGTCATCCTTGGAGGTGGCTGCTGATGCTCCTGCTTGATCTCAAGCTGGCTACCGAGCATGCCAGCCCTGGAACCTCCTGGGAAGGGATCCACTACAGGCCAAATTTAGTCACAGCCTATACCCTGCCCCAGGGCCACCTGGTATGAGCCACAAAGCAATCTGCAGACTACCACCTGCTTTGGGCTTGGAGGTTACTCAAGAGGCTAATCTGAAAAGCAAGGCTGGCTGTCACTAGTGCCAGGCTTAGGACTGCTAAACCAGAGGTATGAGACATGCTAAAGCCAGATGCTACTTTGGGTTTTGTGAACACTGGAGGGATTTATGAGTCTGCAGCATGAGTGAATATAGGTTGTACAGAAAAGTCACTGGAAGCAGTTTGGTTGTGCCCCAAAGTTGGGTAGGGTGGAGCCTTAGAGTACCACTAGAATGGGACAGACTAAAGGTGATAGCCAGTTTGATGGAGAGTCAGATATGGTGGCTACCTGCTTCTTCTGCACATGGGGAGGGGTGGTACTCAACAAAGAAACAATGGCTTCCACCAGCTCCTCTGTTTGGGAGAAAGCTGCCCTTTTAGCCCTCACCTGAAGCTAGACAACTCATTTACAGTGATCCCTCGTTTTTCGCGGTTAATGGGGACCAGAACCTTCCACCAAAGCTGAAGAACCGTGAAGTAGGATTTGCCCCTAGGAATTTTCTCATTGGTCGATGTCGCAGTGGAAACCAATCACGCGCCTTTATGAGAGCCCGTGGTATGTACTCTGAGTCAACTCATCTCTTTGTTTGACATGCAGGGATCCTTCTCTCTCGCACATCCACATGAAACAACGCTCCTTTCCGCAATGTGGCTGCCGACATGGTTGTATTTTTTCATTTTTATTTTTTGATGAATATTTTGGGGAAACCCGCGAAGCACTGAAGCCACAAAACATGAAGCGCGAAGTGGCGAGGGAACACTGTATTCCCATATGTCCCTGGTGTCTTTTGAGTTTCTGACCCAGCAGTGGCTCTTCGAGTAAATGAGTCCATCAGTGAGTAACTGTGTGTGCGGGCACTTTAAGAGGAGCAACTGGGACTGCAGCCACCCTAGTCTCATTCAGCCACAATCTTTCTGCTGATGTTCACAGCCAGAAGTTATGGCGACTTGTCTTCCCAGCACTGGAACCCTGGGTAGGGAAGCCTGGGGTGAGTCTGGGACCACTCACCACTCTGCAAGGGGATAGGAGTGGGAGGGTGGGACCTCCACAGGCAACATATCTCTTCTTATTTCTAATGGTTACACACAAGTGTGGGCCTAGCCAATTCCATGTCTTCACCCTTCCTATGTCTCAAGGTAGATTATTCTGTATGTCTATAGTCGATGTGCTTCAGTTTAGCTAGACTTCAGGTGATTCTCAATGGTGTTTGTTCTGTAGTTTAGTTGTAATTGATGTGATCCTGAGAAGAGGTGAGAACAGCATTTATCTACTCTGCTATCTTGCAGTGTATGTACTCTTTTCAGTAGAGATGGATGGCATTAGACAGTGATATGTGTTAGATTGTTCTCACATGATTAAATAATTCCAGTTCTGCTTCCTGGTCCTTGTTTTTTGTAATATTATCTTTTATTCTATTCTAAATTCCTACCTCCCTTCTTTTTCTGTCTTGTAGTGTTTTTTTTTTACAGAAATCTTTAAACTGATATTCCATGATTGGGGTGGTACCTAAATAATCATTTTTAAATTGAACTCAGTTAATGTGACCAAAAATGAAATTTTATAAATCTAATCTCTTGCCTCAACTTTTATTAGTTCTTTAAATTTTTTCATTTATTATTTTCCCTTTATTCACATTGCCAAGAATTTGAGAATTTTCTTCAGCCATTTCCTTCTTTAAAAAAAAAAAAAGATTTATTTTATTGCTTTTAACAGGGACAGAGAAAGACAGAAACAGAGAGAGACAGACAGAAGGGGGAGGGCGCAGAGCAGTCTCCACAGGCGTATTCCATCAGTTCTCCACATGGCCCCACTCCACACAGGTGGGCGGGGGCCGTGCAGTGTGGGAACCAGGCTGAGGGCCCCTCACATGGGAGGCATGCCCCCTTGAGCCAGGGACCAAACCAGGGTGCAAGAACCAAACTGCGGGCCTCCTGCATGGGAAGCACACCCAGCTCAACACATGGGTCCTCATAGGCCAGGGCCGAGACCTGACCCTCAGGCCCCAGAGCTGCAAAGTGAGTCCCCAATCTGCTGAGCCATCCCGGCCTCACAGCCATTCACTTCTTGTTTGCTTTGTTTAGTTCAGGATTTACTTATATCTATATCAGGAATTTATTTCTTGTTGAACAGTAAAACAGTATGAATTTATCTTCTTATCATTCAGACATGTATTGCAGGTGTCAGACAAAGAAGTTATTGCCCCCCCTAACCCCCCCCCCCAAAAAAGAAAGGCAGCTTTTGAGAGAGAATTATCTCAATGGAAAATACTGGAAATTTCTAATAAATACAGCCTTAAATATTTATGTTTTAGAGGTGATTGGGTAAACAAAGTTTGGTTTAAAACACAACAGGAAAATCAGGAATAATGTTTTAAGCAGATTATACTCACCTATGGAAAATGTCCACTTTTAACTGGCATAGCTTCTAATCTACATCAGAGACTTGATACAGGAAAGAAACCGATTGAATTTAAAGAGCATGAGGAAGCCTTTTATTCTGGCTCAGACTACTCAACATCCATTGATTCACACTGGTGAGAAATTTTGTGACAATAAGGAATGTGAGAAGACCTTTCTTCCTGATACAGAACTTACTCGTAATCAGTCCACATTGCTAAGAAAAGATACGTATGAATGTAAAGAATGTGGGAAAGCTTTTAGTTTGCATTCAAGTCTTACTGGTCATAGGAGAATTCATACTGGTGAAAAACCTTTTAAATGTGAAGAATTTGGGAAGGCCCTTAGATTTCATTCACAACTTAGTTTATAAGCTTATTTACACTGTCCATTAGCTTATTTACACTGTTGAGAAATCTTATGAATGTAAGGATTTCGGGAAGGCCTTTAGTTGTCGCTTAGAACTTACTCAACATTAGAAAATTTATACTGCTAAAAAAACTATGAATGTAACGAATGTAGGAAGGCCTTTAAGTCAGCGATCACATCTTACTAAACGTCAGAGAATCCACACTGGTGAAAAAACTTATGAATGTAAAGAGTATGAGAAAGCTTTTACTTGTGACTCACACTTAACATCAGGGAATTTATACTGGTGAGAAATCTCATGAATGTAAGGAATGTGGAAAAGCCTTTATTCATTGTTCAAATCTTGCTCAACATCAGAGAGTTCATGTGAATAGGACGCCCTATGAAAGTAAAAAATGTGGAAAGCCTACATCTGGAGTTCACATCTTGCTCAATATCAGCTAATTCATACTGGTAGGAAATTATATTAATGTAAGCAATGTAGGAAAACCTTTATTTGGGCCTCATATCTTGTTCAGCATGAGAAAATTCATAATGAGAGGAAACTAAGAATGTAAGGAATATGGAAAGACCTTTCTTTATGGTTCAGTTGAATTGACATCAGAAAACTCATATTGGTGAGAAAAACTATGAATGTAAGGAATGTGGAAAGACCTTTTTTGTGGTTAGGACCTTAGTTGACTTCATAAAATTCATACTGGAAAGAGACCATAAAAATGTGAAGAACATAGAAAGGCCTTTGTCTGGTGTTCACAACTTACCTGAAGTCAGAGTACTAATGAGGAACTTTATGTATGTAAAGAATGTGGGTGGGGAAATGATGAGCTAGGGGCTAAGATGGCAGCATAAGAGGAAAACCCTGAAACCTACCTGGGAAGGGACATTAGAACAAAAGGGACTCCACAGGGGAAACCCTGAGAAACAGCTGCAGCTGAGAGAGCCATGCAACACAAGACAACACCTGAAGGTGAGAGAAAAAGGGGCGAGCAGGAGAGAAGGGGTAAAAGCAGTATGGGAACGGGGCTGTGGAACACAACCCAGGGCTGGCAGAAAAAGAGGGATTGGGGGACTTGGGTCAAAGTGGAACTACCGTAGATCCAGGATGGGCTTGAAGCTGAGACCCAACAAGAGTGGGAGCCTCATGAGACTGTGGACAATTTAAAATCTGAACCCAAGTGATGGCATGCTGTGCCCCATTCATATCACTGTGACTGAGGTGGAATATGAACCTCGGGGCAGGGGCAGCTAAACTGCTCGGAGCAGAGTAAGAACAGGGAACCAACCAGAGCTACACACGAGGAGTTGCTGACCTATAGACATGGCAGAACTGAGCTGAATATGAATCGCTCTAAAGGAAGCAGCTTCTCAGTCCCATTGGCTTTCAAGATAAAAGAGCATCCCTAGAAGAAAAGTCAGTACAGGCTGGGGAGAAGGAGAAAGGCTGAGCAGCATGCCTCCATTTTGGCTCTACTCCCTGCTGGCATGTAGAATTTCTGCTGAGAAGTCTGGTGACAGCTTGATAGACTTCCAGTGAAAAAATAAAAAATTACATACCAAACAGCAATTTATCAGCACATCAGTAATTATATTAAAAACAAAGAGCTATAAAAGATATAGATAAATAGATAGGTAGATCTATATCTATATCTACATCTACATCTCTATCTATATGACAAATTTAAGATCTGAAATGAAGGTAATTTCAAAGAATTTGTCCATATTGTTAGTAAAAGCCATTGATCTAAAACTCATAATTTAAAAAATGATAAAAATACAATGAGATACAGTATTAATATTTCATAGTAGAAAAGCATTTATAAACTGACAAGGGACATATTTGAGATAACAGCAAAAACAGGTAAAGGACCTGAGCATCCAATGCACACAAAATAAGCAATAAAGAATCCAGGAAAATATAGCTATACATATAATAAAGAGTCATAAATATAAGTAATAAATAAAACATCTTATTCTATTAAACTTACAGAAGGTTTTTATTTAAAAAATAATCATTCGACTTAATGGACATATAGAAAAGAAGACTCAAGCTGTCCTGCACTTTAACTAATATACCAGGTAGAGATCCATCATATTAAACTTACTGCATTTCTTTTACAAAATATACTAATTGAGGACCTTAGTGTGTTGAACATTCACATCTCACAAGTTAATTTTCATATCCACTAATTACTTTTGCTGAGATGCATGCTTACTAAGACTAAATGTATTTGTTCCCAATGCTAATCGCCAATTGTACTATTTAGTGCAAACAATTTAATTTAATGATAGGTAAGTGCATGAATTGTGAATGTGAAAAGACAGTTGATTCTCACCGGCTGTTGGCCAAAGAATAAGCATCCTCAGGTCCCAGCATGGTAGCTTGTTTCATCAGAGCAAGCAAGCAACAGGAACCAGAATGTGTGAGCAAGACAGAAGTTATAGACTTTAATAACCTAACCTCAGAACTAAAATCCCATCACTTTTGCCATATTCTATTCATTAGAAACAAGTCATTAAACCTAACTAACACTAAAGAAAAGGGGTTTACAGAAGGGTATGAATACCAGGAGACAGGGATCATTGGGAGCCATTTCAAAAGTATCCTACTATATCTGATTTGCTACTCCCATCTTCCATCTCTCCCTATACAATTTTTCTCATTCCTGAGCCAGAGAATACTGTTACAGGTTAATCCACAGTCACATACATGTCACCTAAAACCAGTACGTCCTCATGAGATACAAAATGGAACCTGCTATAGTTTTTTCATCTCTCAGAGATTGCCAGAAGAGACCCCTTATTGATCTGAAATCAGGCTACAATTGTTTCCTCACCCAGGCCTAAAAGCCTCACAAATCTGAGATTTTACCACATATTTATAAAGCATTTTTTTTTTTATATCTTTTTCACATTTATAGAGAGAAATTATCTTTTTGTCTTCAGTGCATATTTATTTCTATTTTACTTTTTGACAGATAGAGAGAGAGACAGAGACAGAGACAGTTAGAGAACCGAACTGTGGAAACTCCCCAGTTCAGCATGAGGGTCCTGCCTGGGCCGGAGCCGGGATTCGATCCTCGGTCCTCGTGGCCTCAAAGCGAGCGCTCAACCCGCTGAGCCGTCCCGGCTTTCCCAATAAAGCATTTTTTAAGATTTATTTTGTTTTTGACAGAGAGACAGAGAGAAGGGGTGGGGGTTGGGGGGACCAGAGCAGTCTCCATAGGTGTATGTCATCAGTTTCCAACATGGTTTTGTTCCACACAGGTGGGCAGGGGCCACACAGGGTGGGAACTGGACTGAGGGCCTCCCTCATGGGAGGCACACCCCCTCGAGCCAGGGACTGAATCAGAGGGTGAGAACCAAACTGAGGACCTCCTGCGTGGTAAGCACACCCCAGTTCAGCATATGGGTCCACATGGGCCAGGGCTGGATTCGATCCTTCATCCCTAGGGCTGCAAAATGAGCACTTAACCTGCTGAGCCATTGTGGCATCCCCTTTACTACATATTTAAACTGAGGCCAGTCAACACTAAATTCTGTTTTATCTACAGATTTGGGTCTATGGAAAAACACAGAACTTTACCATGTGCAGACAAGTGGTATCATCGTTCTTTACCCTCAAATTGCAGGCCTATCAAGAGATGGAAAATTTTATCCCTGAAGGGACTTCATTTTTGCTCCATCTCTGCTCTAGACAGAAGATTGAGTACATAGGAGAGGCTGAATGATTTTACAGGGACACATAAAAATAGTGGTTTGAGAAGACTGACAAACATAGAAGGAACCTGGATTGCTTCCCTCCAAAAATGGGAGGAACTGGGAAGGAAGCAGGTCGGGGATATATGAAAGTTTCAAGATAAAAAAATTAAAATCTTTAAATATGCTAAGTGAAATAAGTCAGACAGAAAGAGTCAAGAACCATATGACTTCACATCTATATGGGATATAAAATTAAAAGCAATAAAGGAATAAGACAAACAAAGGAACAAAAACTAATAGTCCTATACAATAGTTTAGTGGTTACCACAGACAAAGGGAGAAGGAGGGTGGTAAAGGAGGGATTGTAGGTCAAACATATATGGTAATGGAAGGAGAGCTGAATCTGGGTGGTTGAGAACACAATGCAAACAAATACAGGATGTATTATAGAATCATACACTTGAAAGCTATATAATTTTACTAAAAAATGTCAACCCAACAAATTTAATAAAAGAAAACAAATCAGAAAAAAATATTCATATAACCTAAAAAATGACAAAATTAGAGTTGAAACACCAACTTTCCTCAGTCATGGTTTATAATTGCAAGAGCTAGACAGTCCTCCTCGGAGTTCATCTACTCAAGAAGCCTAGAATCCAGGAAAGCCATAGCTGGAGGAGGAAAAGATAGGAGGAAATGAGGTCAGGTTTTCCATGGAGTTCAACCATTTTTTTTTCTCCTCCATTTTTTTCTTCCAAACCAACACTCCCCCCATATACATATACTAGGGAGATTAGGGAGGAGTCTAAGGAACCACAGAGAACCTTGATGTAAACAGATGATCTCCTAGCAGACATTCTGTATTAAAACAGGTCTGGGTACTTTAACAGGATTTCCAGCAGTCCTACCTTCTGGGTTCCTGAGCTGCCCTTTTATTAGACAGTTCATATTTGCTCTTCCAGGCCTGAGGAGGGGCTATATCATACACATAGAACTATCTTCAAGGTTTTTGGAACCTGCTTAATTTTTCATGTGTGATTGCACAGACCAGGTCTGGCACTGTCTAAACTAGCCAGGATTATAACTCTCAGAACCCTTGGGGCACACCACTCTCATTTGGGACCCCAACCAGAGAAGATAAAAATCACACCCACTGTAACTAAAAATAATAATAATAATAATAACAATAAATTAATTTTTCTCTTTTCTCATTTCAGTGGTGAAAACCCTAATCTATTAGATCCTATTATGAGATTAAGAGTTATCAATTAGCAGACCTTGTTGAAGGGCCAGATGCCCATGACACATCCACATTAACCTACTCTTAACACAGACATCAAGAGGCTGCCATTAAACTGTCTCGTCCTTCTTCCTATTATTTTAAGATTTATTTTTTTGCTTGAGAGGAGAGAGAGAGAAGAGGGAGGGCCCAGAGCAGTCTCCATAGCTGTACATCATTAATTGTGACATAGTTTCATTCCACACAGGTGGATATGGGGCTTCGTGGGGTGGGAACTGAACTGGGGGCCTCTTGTATGGGAGGCAAGAACCTTTGCCACCATCTCAGCAGTTACCAGTTGAGTCATAGTTAAGTATATGGGTTTTCATGGGCCAGGGCTGGGATTTGATCCCAAGACCTCGTGGTTGCAAGGCAAGCACTCAACCTGCATCTCACCCCACCCCATTGATTATTTAAATTGAGGTTTAGCATGCATATAATAATTGTATAAAATACACTAATCTTAAGTATACAGCTTGATTATTTTTACCTATATGTACACTAGAAGGACCACCACCCAGATCAAGATATAGAATATTTCTGACATGCAAGGTTTGGTCCTGCCCCTTCCCAGTCTATATCCCTATATTTGACCAATATTCTGATATCTATCATAATTGATTCATTTTACCTGTTCTTAAACTTCACATAAATAGAATCATGTATTATATACTCTTCTGTGACTGATTTCTTTCACTCAACATAGTATCTATAAAACTCCTCATCTATGTTATCCCAGTACTTCCTTCTTTTTCATTGTTACGTAATACACTACAATTTTCCATGTATCCTTCTACTTATAGGGCATTGTTGTTGGTAACACCTCTGGGCTAAAATAAACAAAGGTGTTATTAACATCCTCATTCACATTGTTTTGTAAACAAGTGTATTCATTTCTCTTGGTTGTATACTTAGAAGTGAAATTAAGGGTTATAGAATAGTTTATCCCTCCCTTAAATTTGTAGAAAAGATAAAGGTACTCTTGAAAGAGCCAGTGTTTTGATGCTGACTCTTCTTTATTTCGTCCTGTTCCAAATACATGCCTGAACTAATCCCTATTTTCTAAGTATGAGGGCTGTCTGGAAAGTATTTAGCCATGTAATATAAAAAAACAGGCATTTATGGCTGGATTTTTTCTAGACAGCCCTCATATAACAATGTACAGTGTTCCCTCACCACTTCGCGCTTCATGTTTTGCGGCTTCAGTGCTTCGCGGGTTTCCCCAAAATATTCATCAAAAAATAAAATGAAAAAATACAACCATGTCGGCAGCCACATTGCGGAAAGGAGCGTTGACGGGGTTTTAGTGTTGTGTTGGTGATAACTTGTTTTGTTTAAGCGATAACTTTTTTTATTAATTAAGCCCTTATAATGCCTCCTAAGCGCTGTGCCCCTGCAAAAGCTTCCTCTGTGGCGCCCAGAACCCCGTTGACGGGGTTATGTCCTTGTACAGGGGAATTTTGAAGGAAAAGAAAAAACAAAGACAACAACGACCCATCACCATGTTTCTCTCCAAGGTAAAGCCCCCGGCTCTCCCGTCAGCGCCTCCAGCAGAAGAGTCTCCGAGTGAGCCTAAAGCTTCTACGAGTCAAGTGAGAGCCTCTCCTCCGCCACCCACACAAGACTCTTCGCCTCTCTCAGAAAGC
>PVKE010053025.1:0-10164 GCA_004027555.1 Craseonycteris thonglongyai
TGAGGGCTGGTCCTCAATAGCGGGGGCAATGGGGAGCAGGGTGCAGGTGGCTAAGATGAGGCAAAGAAGATCTAAGCTGGCAAACACACGCCTCCTGCACGGAAACCTTGAGAAGCTGAAATAAAAGGCAGAAACTGCAGGACTGGGAGGAGAAGGGGCTGGATCTGGCCTTGGAGGTGCGAAGTCCCACCAGCCCACTCGGACACACAGAGGACAAGGCTGCACAGGGCCTGAGCCTCACCTGGCTGATGGCCTAGGGACAGAACTCTGGAGGCTGGAGACCAGCCTGTGGGCAGAGCGGGGTGCAGGGAGGTGCTGGGCACTGATGCCCTTTCCTGCTGCAACGCGGGTGCCAAATGGCTGTGGTCTCTCCCAAAGTTGTTGGAACCAATTTGGGAAAATTGGCCTAAGCTTTGCATTTTCTTATAATATATATATTTTTATTTATTTTTATTTTTGAGAGCGAGAGAGAGAGAGAGAGAGAGAGAGAGAGAGAGAGATACAGAGACAGAGAGAGAACTGAACTGGGGGAGCTCCCAGTTCAGCATATGGGTCCGCATGGGCCGGGGTTGGGATTCGATCCCTGGTCCCCTGCATTGCAAAGTGAGAGCTTAAACCACTGAGTCATGCCGGCTTCCCCAGCTTTGCATTTTCGTTGCCAACCTGAAGCCAGGAGGCCTGCTTGCCAGCATCTTCTCCCCTGGGAGCAGAGCTCAGTGTTCTGGTGAGTGCAGTGAGGGGCTGGGGGGCCATGGGTTTAGGAGGGGCACCTATGACAGACAGGGACCCCCGAGGACAGGGGCTGGGACTTGCTTCTGAGAGCTCAGCAGACCTGGAGAGCAGAGTTCTCTGCCCCACACCTCAGTTTCCAGGAAATGCCCAGGTTATCATCCCATTTAGGTTTTAGCATGGTCCTGGTTCCCCACCCCCACTGTTCTGGGACACAAGTTATTGAATTTTTCCTCCTGGCAACAAGTGAGCATAACTGTATTTCTACTTTGTTGACGTCTGTGGAAAGAGGAACGTGTGTCAGACCCCTTACCCTCCCTCCTGCACCCTGGGTCACTCTTCAAGGCCCTCACCTCTGTTGGAGGGAGGAGCCATGCAATTAATCTGTGTCTGAAATCTATGCTCATTACACACACGCGGCACATAAAACACAGGGCAGATGTCACCTCTGTATTTTAACAGAATCCTAGAAGTGTCAACTTAATGTTTTGTTTTAAGTGTAAAGATTTCAACTGTGCAAAACTGTCAGGGAACAACTGTTGTCAGAAGTATGTTGTTGGGGAAGCTGGATGGCTCAGTGGGTTAAGTGTTCACTTTGCAGCCCCAGGGACTGAGGATCGAATCCCGGCCCCAGCCAGTGCGGACCCATATGCTGAACTGGGGAGTGCCCCCAGTTCGGTTCCCACCTGCGTAAGACCCCAGACCAGTTCCTGCCCTGTGCAGCCCCTCTCCCACCTCTGGAATGAAACTATGTGGAAAAACCAATGATGTGCAACTATGGAGACTGTTCTGGGCCCTCCCCCTTCTCTCTGTCTCTGTCTCTGTATCTCTTTCTCTGTCAAAAACAATAAACATAAATCTTAAAAAAAAAGTATGTTGTTGTGTGAGCACACAAGCGTGCATGCATGCACACTAACCCCCCTCAACCCCCCAACCCCAACACCCCCACACACAATGCTTGCAGGTTCAGATACTTTCCCACCAGTATTTTTTTTAGATTTTTTTATTTTTTATTTTATTGTTTTTGACAGAGGGAGATAGAGAGGGGGAGAGAGAGAGAGAGAGAGAAAGAAGGGGGAGGACCAAGAATAGTCTACACAGCTGTATATCATCTGTTTTCAACATGGTTTTGATCCACACAGGTGGGCGGGGGCTGCCTAGGGCAGGAACGGTTCTGAGGGCATCTCTCACATGGGAGACATGCCTCCATGACCTGGGATCTAAACTGGGGGCCTCCTACACGGGAAGCTCACCCCCGGGAAAGAACCGAACTGGGGCCACTCAGGATGGGGCTAGGACCTGATCCTTGGACCCCTGGGTTGCAAAGCAAGCATTCAACCCAACCCATCCCAGCCTTCCCCAGCCAGGATTTCTAAAACTGTTCTGGAGGTACTTCTAATCTGCTAGGGCTAGGGAGTACACATGGATCAGCAAGGGATCACATCACCTTGGGGAGGCTGTGGGCCCAGGAACTTGGGGTTTAGAAAGGTGGCCCTCCCAAGCAGGGAAAGCCATGGCTTACATGCTCTCTTTTGGCAGTGACAGTTCAATTTCTATGTCCTGAGGCTAATCATTATTATATCATGATTGGCAGGTAACCTGCGGAGACAGAGTTGTGTGAACACTGTGTGTTCTTGGGGCCCATTATCTTATTTGGGTTTAGTGGTGGGGAGTTATTTTCATTCATTCATGAAAAGAAAACGGAAAGGAGATTTATTTCATCCACGCAAGTGTCCCCCCTGCACTGGGACGCTGGCCCCTGTCCACGTGGACTCCTGTGTGGCCAATCCAAAAAGGAATGCTTGGCTATGGTGTGCTTCCCATTGCTGGTCAGACCCTGTTTCCTCTCCACATTTGTCACCATCTCCACACTTGGCCTTCACACAGTTTAGTGGAAGTTTCTTCAGGCCTTAGCACAACTCATGCTTTGGGAGATTAGTTCATGTGACTTTCCTGGTGGTGGAAAGGCAGACACTATGAACTGTGTGTGGTCCTGTCCCCAGGGAGCTTCTCTCCAGGGCAGGTTCTCAACCTCTGCACTTGTGTACCCCTTTGAAACCCATTTCTAAAGATTGTACCCCCCCTTTTTTAAACTGTTGTTTTTAAATACTGACACTTCCTTTCAGTGTCTACCTTAATGTAAAGTAGTGGAAATGAGGTAGTCATCTAGAAAGGAAAAATTACTACACTAAAAGCAGAAATCACAGATTTAATTTTACAGTGTTCATAATAGAGTTAAATATTGTTACTCACTATTTTGAGTGTGTGCCTGAATAGCCCAACATGTGCCCGCGGTAACACTGGTACCACTGCTTAGGAACTGAGCCCTAGGAAGAGGGATCATGTCCCTGGGAGCCAGCCTAGCGTCATGTATTCCAAAGGACCAACATACAGGTTCGTAGTCAAAGACTCAGCTCAAAGTTTTCTTTCCCCTGTTCTTCTCAGCCTCCAGCTGAGGACCTAGGACAAGGAGAGACTGGTCTAGGGGCAGGGACACTAGGGCCTGGGGTCCAGAATGGGTTTTCTGGCCCTGCAGTCCTGTGGGGTGTGGGTGAGGGGATAGGTCTAACATAGGACTTCACTAACAGTTCAGTGAAGCAGTTCCCACCTCTATCACAGTTTCAAAAAAGAAAAAGATGCGCACTTGGATTAGAGGAAATGAAATATGTCTGTGAGGCAAATGTCTGGGAGAAGGAAGAAGCCAGAAACCTACAGCATTCGTTGTCCAGGTCACTCGCGGGCTGTGAAAGAATTTACGAGGCATCAAGGAATAGAAGTTAGAAGTTCTGTTCAAAGAGAGAAGTGTAAGCAGAGAAGTTGCCTGTGGCAGAGTCTATGGCAGACAGCTGTACTGAACTCTGTTAACTCTTCTTGTATGGGAAAAGTACAAGCAGGGTTCACCTGTGAAAATAGCAGATGGGGTCGGGGTAGCAGTAAACCTGGCAGCTCTGTGTCCTGGCAGCTGGCCAAGCTCAGATAAGCTTGTTCCCCAGGGTCAGGGCTGCTATTTCAAGAGGCAGCAGCCCCATCAGCTCTTGGATTTTGCAGTTGGCCAAGGTCAGCTAAACTTTGTTCCTGCCAGTTCCCTCAAGCGCACTTTTGTTAACTCCTTCCGGGTCTCACCGCCTGCGGGCCATGTGTGGAGCGGGGTCCCTGCTGGGCCTGGATGCTTCTATGGCCCAGGGGACATCAATGTGGAGATCTCATCCCCTCAGAGATCTCATCCCCTGGAGATCTCATCCCCTTGGAGATTTCCCCGATGGGGTCCCTCAGTGGCCAAGGCTTTGTCAGGACCTGACGGGATGAGGAAGGATCTTTCAGTAAAGGGCTTGGTGGCCCTGGAAGCAGAGCTGTGGGTGCTGGCTGTGCTCAGATGGTAGCAGAAGGCACCATCAGGGTGTAGGGTCCCAGGCAGGCCTTTCTTTTTGTCTCTGATACAGCGAGCACCCTAAACACACACACACAACAACAACAAGAGTTAAAGGTGTGTGCGTGGTGGTGGAAGTGGGAGATGGCGCGCTGGCAACCTCATTGTGACCAGGACCGTGTCTCTGCCAGGCTGGGCCTCACAATTTTATTTAAACTCTCTTCTCCCAATTAGGACTGAGCAGGGGTTGGACTTGCTGCCTGGCTCACCTGCTCTAGACCAATAAGAACCCAGAAACAGAAAAGCAAACACACAAACAAAAAGAAGGAAAAGCAAAATTGCCACAAACTGAAGAAGAATTGAATGTTCACAAACACTGGACACTTGCCTAGAACCATTGTATGTGTCTTTCTCCCCAACCTCTCTCTATTGCATATGTCATTGTTCCCATCCTCTCTCTATTGCATGTGTCATTGTCCCCGTCCTCTCTCTATTGTATGTGTCGTTCTCCCCATCCTCTCTCTATTGCATGTGTCATTGTCCCCATCCTCTCTATTGTATGTGCCATTGTCCCCATCCTCTCTATTGCACATGTCATTATCCCTATCCTCTCTCTACTGCATGTGTCATTGTCTCTCTCCATCCTCTCTATTGCATGTGTCATTGTCCCCATCCTCTCTCTATTGCATGTGTCATTGTCCCCATCTTCTCTCTACTGTATGTGTCTTTCTCCCCAACCCCTCTCTCTGACTGGTACCATTGGATTCCCTCCTCTCTGTCCCAGCTTCAAAACCCCAAGGTTCTCAGATAACCATGGGTAAGATGTCATCTTTGACTTTCATTCAAAAAACACGGTCTTTTGTGGTTTTGTAGCCCATTTTCATTCAGCGTCTGACCAAACCTGACTTTAGTTGGCACCGAGCACCCGAGGACTGAGGCACCAACCTGAGGCAGTGGGGGACACACAGGACATATTTCTAAAGTGTCCACTGAGCCTGATGGTCTCGAAACCTTCCCCCTCCCAACCTTCAAGGTCTTGGGGGAGGGCCTGTGGGGGGTTTTTAGTATTACACCTGGGCCATCATTCCCTGTCATCTGAGGAAGCTGCCAGGACAGGAAGCCTTGCTCTGGGAGGGGTGCAAAGCCCATCTCTGAGCAGCCTAGCTCTCTGGCCTGCCCGTCCCTAACTCTCCTCCAGTAACAAGTAAGGAAACTTGCTGGGGACAGCTGCTCTGGCTGTGTCCTTGTGTGTACATTTCAGGGACGGCTGTGGCACCATCATCTCTGGCGTGGAAACCCTGGCTCCACCTGGCTCCGCAGCTGCTCTTTGGGTCTTTCCTGCCCAAATGCACCACCCAGTGCTACAGAGGCCAGGACTCCTGTGGAGTGACCAAACTTTATTGGGGTGTGTGTGTGTGTGGCGGGGGAGGAGTGGGGAGGGCAGAGCCCTCAGTCTTGAATCTTGCAGCAACATGTCCTGGCAGCCTCAGAAGGTGGTGATGTACATGAGTGGGCACACAAAGCACACACCCAAGAACATGCGGGTAGAGTAGCACTCAGCACACAAGTGCACACAGGTCAGGTCCTTCCGTTCTCCCTTACACACATCTGTCTTCACAACCCCTAGTGAAATGACCCAAGAAAAGCCCTCGCAGTGCCCCCAGGCTCTTTCTTCTTCGGAACTGTGGAGATACCATGGTCAGGAGAACTGCTGTGCCAGTTTAGGGCCCTCTTGCTCATCAGAGGAGAGCACCAAGGTGTTCATTCTGATACCACTCCTCTACCCATTCCCAACCCCCAACAGGGAAACACGGGGTAAAAAGGGAGGCAGCAACTCTTCACTGGTGTGTAAGTAACTGAGAAAAAGTGACAAGTTCCCTGCCAGTTGGGAGAATGTCCTCGTGTGGGGTAAGCAGCAGATGGGGCGCAGGTCAGGGCTGAGACCACGGTGTGAGCGCGTGTGGAGAACAGGGCTAGACTCCCAAGGGTTGGCCCGGGGGGCCGTCCTGGGTGAGGAACTCTGGGTCCAGGTGGTCACACTCGCCACGCACGCCGGCTGGGAGGGCTCTGCAGGCCTGTGTCCTGTGGAGGAGCCAAGGCTCTGGCCTGCCAGGTCCCAGTGGCCTTCAGCGGGCGCTGCCCCTTTAGTAAGCGACCTTGTGTGAAGGAGAGCAGGGTGAGGCTTTAGGCAAAATCGAAATTCGTGATAGGCAGGTGAGGACAGGGTCATACTGAGAGCTGACTGCCAAAGACCTTTTTATGTGGGCTTGTGGGACGGTGGCTGCATCAGATGCCCTCTGGATGCGAGGAGCCGGGAGGGCGCTGGACATGGGAGGCAGGGAGAGTGATGGGGATGTTCTGTGTGACACTGCTGTCCTGGAGTGGTGACATGATAGAATCCACTAGAAGGAAGTTACTTCTGACCCACTCCATTCCACAGATGGAGTAAGCCATTGGAGAGCAGTGAGGAGGACAGGGACTGGGGAGGAGTGTGATGCCCAGAGCTTGGATTGGGATGGAAGGAAGGTGGAGTGTGCTGTGGTTAGCGCCTCTGAAGGTCTTCTCTCATGTCCTCCAGGCAGGGGTGGGGGGTCAGAAACCCTTGAGATGAGTGTGGAAGGTATGGGGCTGACAAGGAGTTACACACGTGAGAGAGGGAACAGTTTCCAGCTTTGTGGCTTTCCAGGCTTCACCCACCCATGCTTGCCCCTCAGAGACCCATCCAAAGAGCACAAGCCTAATGGGTGTGGAAGGCTTTCCTCACAGCCTGAACCCCCGTCTTCCTTTCCCCACCCAACACTCTTTCTTTCTTTCTTTTTACAATATTATTTCCTGTGCTGTATTTTACATTCCCATGACTATATTTATAATTGGCAATTTATACTTCCTAATCCCTTCACCTTTTTCACCCACCTTCCCAACCTCTTTCCCATCTGGCAACCATTACCAATTTGTTCTCTGAACATACAGCTTCTTTTTTTTTTTTT
The DNA here is from genome assembly GCA_004027555.1 of Craseonycteris thonglongyai. Lineage (NCBI taxonomy): Eukaryota > Metazoa > Chordata > Mammalia > Chiroptera > Craseonycteridae > Craseonycteris > Craseonycteris thonglongyai. The sequence goes on from PVKE010053025.1 coordinate 7,084, forward strand.
TTTTAATGGAGGTGTTAATAATCTTAGAGTTGTTACTTATTTATTTTTACATTTAATGCCCCCTCCTCATGCCCTCCCAGCCCTCCCCACTCACCTCCCCACCCCCACCCCCAGGCAAACACTAAACCACTGACTGTCCATGAGTTTTTGTTTCTTTGTTACTTTGTCCTTTATATTCTACATGAGTGAGGTCATGTTTCTTGATTCTTTCAGTCTGACTTATTTTGCTTAATAAGATATTTTCAAGGTTCCTCCATGTTGTCACAAATGGCTGTATTTCATCTTTTCTTATTATTGAGTAGTATTCCATTGTGTAAATGTACCACAACTTCTTTATCCAGTCATCTATCAGAGGACACTTTGGTTGTTTCCATGACTTGACCACCTTGAAGAGTGCTGTGATGAACATTGGGGTACATATATCTTTGCAAATTAAGGTTTACAGGTTTTGTTTTGTTTTTAGTAAATACCCAGAAGAGGGATTGTTGGGTCATATGGCAATTCCATTCCTAGATTTTTGAGGAATCTCCATACAGCCTTCCATAGCAGTTGTCCCAGTTTACATTCCCACCAGTAGTGTATGAGGGTTCCTTTTTGTCCACAGCCTCTCCAGCACTTGTTATCCCTTGTCTTGTTGATCATAGCCATTCTAACAGGTGTAAGATGGTATCTCATTGTGGCTTTTATTTGCATTTTCCTAATTGCTAGTGATGTGGAGCATTTTTTCATATGTCTGTTGGCTGTTTGTATGTCTTCGGAAGAGAAGTGTCTGTTTAGGTCTTCTGCTCATTTTTAAAATTAGATCGTTTGTTTTTTTGTTGTTGAGTTGTATGCATTCTTTATATATTTTAGAGATTAGCCCCCGATCAGAGGCATTGTTTGCAAATATATTCTCCCATTCTGTTGGTTTTCTTTCTACTTTGTTGATGGTGTCCTTTGCTGTGTAGAAGCTTTTTAGTTTGATATAATCCTGTTCATTTATTTTTGCTTTTACTTCCCTTGTCTTTGGGGTCAAGTTCACAAAGTGCTCTCTGAACCCAAGGTCTATAAGTTTAGTACTGATGCTTTCTTCTATGCAGTTTATTGTTTCAGGTCTTATGTAGAGGTCTTTAATCCACTTTGAGTTAATTTTGGTATATGGTGACAATTCACAGTCCAGGTTCATTCTTTTGCATGTAGTTTTCCAATTTTCCCAGCACCATGTTTTTACTAAAGAGGCTTTCTTTTCTCCAGTGTATTTTTTTTGCCCCTTCGCAAAAATTATCTGTCCATATGTTTGTGGGTTTGTTTCTGGGTGTTTGATTCTGTTCCATTGGTTTGTATGTCTATTTTTCAGCCATTATCAAACTGTTTTGATTATTGACCCTTTGTATAGACTGAAGTCACGGAGTGTGATGCCTCCAGCCTTATTTTTTTCCTGGAGAATTGCTTTGGCAATTCAGGGTCTTTTGTGGGTCCATATGAATCTGATAATTTTCTTATCTATTTCTTGAAACAATGTCTGTGGGATATTTATTGGAATTGCATTGAATCCGTATATTGCTTTGGGTAATATGGCCATTTTAACTGTTTATTCTTCCAATCCATGAACACAGAATATCTTTCCATTTCTTTGTATCTTCTTCAATTTCTTTTAATAGTGTCTTGTAGTTTTCGGTGTATAAGTTCATCACATTCTTTGTTAAGTTTATTCCTAAGTATTTTATTCTTTTTGTTTTGATCGCAAATGGTATCATTTTTCTCATTTCTTTTTCTGAAGTTTCATTGTTTGCATATAAAAATGCTCTAGATTTCTGTACGTTGATTTTGTATCCTTCCACTTTACTATATTCATTTATTATTTGTAACAGTTTTCTGGTGGAGTCTTTAGGGCTTTCTGTATAAAGGACCATGTCATCTGCAAAAAGTGACAGTTTAACTTCTTCCTTCCCAATTTGGATGCCTTTTATTTCTTTTTCCTGCCTAATGGCTCTGGCTAGAACTTCTAGCACTATGTTGAATAGCAGTGGTGGCAGGGGACACCCCAGTCTCATTCCTGATTTTAGAAGAAAAGGTTTGTTTTTCCCCATTCAGTATGACATTCGCTGAGGGTTTGTCATACATGGCCTTTATTATGTTGACATACATTCCTTTTATACCCATTTTGTTAAGTATTTTGATCATAAATGGATGTTGTATTTTGTCAAATGTTTTTTTCTGCATCAATTGATATAATCATATGTTTTTTATCTTTTATTTTGTTTATGTGGTATATCACATTGATCGATTTGCATATGTTGAAACATCTTTGTGCCCCTGGGATGAATACCACTTGAGTAAATGTATTTTTTTTTAATTGTTGAATTTATTGGGGTGACATTGATTGGCAACAATTAGATAGTTTCCAGATGTACAAATCTACATCACATCACCCATGCATTGCATTATAAGCTCACCACCCAGAATCAGCCTCCCTCCATCACCAAACATCTGGTGCCCACTCTCACCCTCCCCCCAAAACTCCCCACCTCTTCACTCAGGTAACCACCAAATTATTGAGTGTGTCCATAAGTCTGGTGCCCACTTCCATCCCCCTACTCTCTCTCCCCCCTCCTCCCCTTCCCTCAGGTAATCACCAAGCTATTGAGTGTGTCCATAAGTCTTTGTTTCTTTGTTACTTTCAGTTTTATAATCCACTTATAAGTGAGGTCATATGTTTCCTGGTTCTTTCAGTCTGATTTATTTCACTTAATAAGTTGGTTTCAAGGTCCATTCACAAATGACTGTATTTCATCTTTTCTTATCGCTGAGTAGTATTCCATTGTATAAATGTACCACAACTTCTTTATCCAATCATCTATCGAAGGGCATTTTGGTTGTTTCCATGTTCTGGGCACTATGAACAGTGCTTCAGTGAACATGTGGGTACAGACATCTTTGCAGATTAAGGTTTTCAGATTTTTTGGGTAGATACCCAATAGAGGGATGGTTGGGTCATATGGTAATTCCTTTCCTAATTTTTTGAGGCATCTCTCCATACAGCCTTCCATAGTGGTTGTACCAGTTTACATTCCCACCAGCAGTGTATGAGGGTTCCTTTTT
>PVKE010053026.1:0-10164 GCA_004027555.1 Craseonycteris thonglongyai
AAGAACTCGGTAATTTGATAAAGAATGGGAAGGACTTTGCAGTATGGAAAATGCCTGCATGCACTATCGTAAGAGAAACAATCCATTCTGAAAGTCAGGCATACAGAGCCCACCTGTCTGCATCCCCACGTGCACCCCGACGTGCTTAGGAAGCCAGAGAGCAAGGCTGGCTTCTGTCCTTCCACTGCCCCTGAGGCTTCTGACTCTGGAACCCCTGAGGGACACCTACCAAGAAAGGAGCAGGGAAGATGGAGACCCCCCTCCTCCCTCCTGACGGCCCAAGGGACCACAGGCCCGTGGGGCCTGGCCCTGCCGTCTGCCCAGAGGCCTGTGGGTCTGCCCTGGGATTTCAGTCATTAGTTCACTTCCTCAACGGCCTTGACATACCTTCCGTGTTAGAAATGTTTCTGGAGAAAATCAACTGTGGGAAGATTAAGCTGTGCAGTTTCAATCAGGTTACAGAATGGCCAAAACAAAAACAAAAAAACCTATTTAAAAGAGATGTTACTGATGACACTTCTTTGTAAGTTGCCAGTGACCAATCTGTATTGGCCTGGTAGAGCCTCTCCTATGAAGTGAGTGAGGTGAACCAGATGCAGTGAGCTGTTTTCTAAATGTTTCTTTCCGCTTATGAAAACTAAGCGCCTTTGAAAAACAGCTGTGTCATTTTCATGGGTTTGGGTTTGGCGGGGGGGGGGGGGGGGGGGGGGGGGGGGGGGGGGGGAGGGTTAGTCATTTTTTGTATCCCTGCCTGCCTTGTGAGTGGGTTGGAATGAATGCCACACGAGCTTATGTGTAGATGGGACAAGTGAGGGGCCCACCCAAGGCCAGGCAGAAGCCACCCTTGTGGAGACCCGGTGGCACTTTCTTCATCTCCTGGCGTCCCCTGAGGCTCAGGACCAAGCTCTCATGCCTCTCGCTCCGTCTCGATCCTTTGGTAGCTCACGTCTTAGTAGGGTGCTGCTCTGTGACCTGCAGTTGCTACTTCTGCCTTTCACCACTCCCTTCTTTTTTGCTTTAAGGTCGTCACTGTGAAACCTTTGTAGATGTGTGTCCCCAGAAGCCCTGCTTGAACGGAGGGACTTGTGCGGTGGCCAGCAACATGCCTGATGGCTTCATTTGTCGCTGTCCCCCGGTAGGTGCTATGCTGCTGTGACAGAGCTGAGATTCGGCCTGGCTTTTCCACGCTCCATGGGGAGGGTTCTTCATTTTAGCTCCTTCAGAAGAAAACGCTTGGGTTTGCCATGTAGAGCTGTTAAAACACTCCCAGGAACAGCGCGCGCCCTAATCTGGGATTCAATCTTGGGATGTGCCCTTGACCAGGATTCTGGATCCTCGGCTGGAGGGCAGTGCTGCTGCCCAGAGAGGGTCAGAGCTGGTTAGAAATGCCCACGTTTCTTATCCGGGGCTCACTGGGAGCAAGCTGCTTCTTACACTAGGAGGAAGCCCAATTGTAGCCCTTGGCTGTGCAAACTCTTTCGCCACTGCCAGAGGCGGAGGCCTCCCGAAAACAGAGACCACTGTGTGCGGAGATAACCACGAGGAAGCTTGGGCTAAGCAGAAACTGTAACTCCCGATACGATTTTCCCCCCATAAAGCCATTACGTGAGCAATCTAATGGTGGGTAGGGAAGCTGCTTATAGGTACAGCGTCACCAGACTCTTAGCCCACCGTGACCTGTGGACTTCATTTAGAAGTGATCTCTTAGATCGGTGGCTCTGCACTTCGCCCTGGCCTCTAGGTTGGCTGGAAGAGGTCCCTTCCTAGCACTCGGTCCAGGAGGCTGCACACAGGGATCTTAGCCCAGTGTCTCGTCTTTGTTTCTGTAGAGGTGTGGCAGACGGACTGAGAAGGCAATCGGGTAGGCTGACCAGACGTCCCGCTTTCAATGAGACAGAACAGTGGCACTGTCCCATGGAAATGGTGCATCTGCTCAGCCGGGTCTCACGGGGCTCCATAAATTCAAGGTGTCAGTAGGCTGGCCGCACGTACCATTTGAAACGGGACACTACCATTGTTTTCTGTCCTGTTGCACACGGGACATCTGGTCGGCCTACACATGGGCCCGGCCCTTCTAAGTCAGTCCACCACCCTCACTTGTTCCCTCGTTTCACAGGGGTTCTCCGGGGCGAGATGCCAAAGCAGCTGTGGGCAGGTGAAGTGCCGGCGAGGGGAGCAGTGCGTGCACACGGCCTCCGGGCCCCGCTGCTTCTGCCCCAACCCCCAGGACTGCGACTCGGGCTGTGCCAGCAGCCCCTGCCAGCACGGGGGCAGCTGCTACCCGCAGCGCCAGCCTCCTTACTACTCCTGCCAGTGTGCTGCGCCATTCTGGGGCAACCACTGCCAATTCTACGCGGCGCCCACCAGCACCCCGCCGGCCACCTGCCTGAGCCAGTATTGCGCCGACAAAGCTCGGGACGGCGTCTGCGACGAGGCCTGCAACAGCCACGCGTGCCAGTGGGATGGGGGGGACTGTTCCCTGACCATGGAGGACCCGTGGGCCAACTGCTCGTCCCCACTCCCCTGCTGGGAGTACCTCAACAACCAGTGCGACGAGCTGTGCAATACGGCCGAGTGCCTGTTTGACAACTTCGAATGCCAGGGGAACAGCAAGACGTGCAAGTAAGGGTCCGCAGACACCGAGCGGGACTGTCACTAACACCTCGGTTTCTCGTCCTTGCTCCTAACCACTCCAGGGCGTCCGCCCAAGCCGCCTCTTCTTTCCAGACTGCTGCCCCGGGGCCCTCTTCCTCCTGGCGTCAGCCTTGTCCCGTCACAGGTGCCCTGGGCCGGCCCTGGCTCACAGAGGCCCAGGGACACTCGTTGCACAAGCACCCTCTCTCTGCCTCTCTCTGCCTTCTCACCTGCTGCTCTCGCGACCTCCTGGGGAAAAATCACTTGCGGAAGTGGTGTTGGCCACTGCCGGGCAGCCTCTCGCTTAGCCTGCCTGCAGGATGGACACAAAGGTGTGTACCGCTCTGTTCCCCCCATTCCTTTCCGTGAGACCCTGTTTCCCAGCGAGACTTACCAGGAAACGTGAGCTAGGTTAGGCCTCTTCACCCCCCTGGTCATCACTGTCGCAGAGAACAGGGTGCTTTGTGGTCTACATCCAGCGTATCCAGCCCACGGCCCAGGACGGCTTTGAATGCGGCCCAACACAAATTCGTGAACTTTCTTAAAATGATGAGATTTGTGTGTGTGTGTTAGCTCCTCGGCTATCATTAGTGTTAGTGAATTATATGTGTGGCCCAAAACAATTCTTCCTCTTCCAATGTGGCCCAGGGAAGCCAACAGGTTGGACACCCCTGGTCCACAGAGTAACCCCTTTCAGCCGCCCCATTTCACTTGACCCCAATTAGTTCTCCACAGCCTGGGGAGGCCTGGGTGTTGTTAGGGGTCTTTCACGGACGAGGGAACGGGGACCTGGGGGTTTAAGAGCTCGCCAAAGCGCATACAGCTCTTCCTGACCCCTCCTGTCTTTGCTGAGCTACAGTGGCAAGTTGCCCCACATGATGAAACTATCAAGGGGTGGCCGTGGGAGAGGGGAGGAGAGTGTAGGTGAAATGGCTTGTGGGTCATGTAGGTTTGGGGACTCCATTTCCTTTTCCCGGTATTTGAAAGGATCTGTCTTGAGTTAGCTCTAGTGTCCTGCATGGGACACACCCCTCCCCACCAACCTTCCGTAGTTGGGATTCAGTCTTCATTGGGAAAGAAATCGGCCATACCCATGTGGCCCTCTGTGTAGCAGCTATGTATCAGGTTTCCGGAGGCACCTTGGAGAGGTACCTTTCACTTCTACAAGCCTGTTGTCACCTCACGAGGGACCATAGATACAAAAATGGAGGGGGCATGGCCCAGCTTGGCTTTCATTTCTGGTACACGGCTTTGGTTACTACTAATCTGACTTCACAAGATGGCGAGCTGCCACAGGTGCCTGAGTCCATAGTGAGCAGTGTTGTGTCTCACTCGGGGAGCACACACTGACGTTGTGTAGTGTGGACTCTACGTCTGTTAAGCTGTCAGGGATAGGACCTTCACAGAAGGCTTCACGAGGCATCCCTAGACCCCCTGCCCTGGGCCTTGGGCGATGAGTAGGCAAACCCACAGGCACTCCCAGTGGAAAAGCAAGCGGAACTCAGTGTGACGTCAGCACTTTGCCCCCTCCCGCCCCCGCCTGCCCAGGTACGACAAGTACTGTGCGGACCACTTCAAGGACAACCACTGTGACCAGGGGTGCAACAGCGAGGAGTGCGGCTGGGACGGGCTGGACTGCGCCTCAGACCGGCCGGAGAACCTGGCCGAGGGCACCCTGGTCATCGTGGTACTGATGCCCCCGGAGCAGCTGCTGCAGGACTCGCGCAGCTTCCTGCGGGCGCTGGGCACCCTGCTCCACACCAACCTGCGCATCAAGCGGGACCCGCAGGGGGGCCTCATGGTCTACCCCTACTACGGGGAGAAGGCGGCTGCCACGAAGAGGCTGAGGGTGGTGCGCAGGTCCCTGCCCGACGACCTGGAGCAGGAGGTGGCGGGGTAGGTGTTCGATTTCTGGACTTCTCAGCTTAGTGAGCAGGCTGAGCATGTGGACCGACAGAAAGAGTCATAACTGAATCTATAAAAATGCAAAGCTCAAACAGACCGTCCACCCAGTGAAACAAATGCGTTATGCCGGTATTCATGCTCAAGGGTAAGGTTTTTGCCTTGACCTGCGGATCCTGAACGGTGGGCCCGAGCCAGCAGGAAGCACAGTGTCAGGAAGGCCTCCGATGCTGGAATCTCTAATCTTTAGCCAGGGTTGCCTCAGCCCCTGTCTCAGTGACACCCCTTTTGTATTGATCATTGTCTGCCCCCTGGTGTTGCCTGAGTCAGACCAAGGGAGGCTAGACGTCCCCTGAGTGGGAGTCAGTGTTTAGGATCTGAAAGGACAGTACTTTTAACTTCTGAGATCTTTCTGCAGGAAAGAGGTGGGGAGGCCAACGCTGAGGGCGAGGAAGGCAGGCTCATGTGACCCCTTTCGTGTCACTGACCGCTTCCCGTGGCCCCCGCAGCTCGCAGGTATTCCTGGAGATCGACAACCGCCAGTGTGTCCAGGACTCAGACCAGTGCTTCAAGAACACAGACGCGGCAGCTGCGCTCTTGGCCTCTCACGCCATCCAGGGGACCCTGTCATACCCCCTGGTGTCAGTTGTCAGTGAGTAGTGTTCTGTGAAGAGGAAGGCGTGAGCGGGGAGGAGCGGTTGGGGGCAGAGAGAAAAGGGCCCACTTTTCAATGTATAGCCCTCTGTTTAGGGGGGCTGATGAGGTCTGAGTGGCCCTCTAAGTAAGTTTAAGAGGGTATATCGAGAGGTTGGCATTTTATTCAGCACGTTCCCTGTCTCTGCACTTTCAGGTCAATCCGAGACCCCAAAACGCGCTCAGCTTCTCTACCTCCTGGCCGTGGCTATAGTCATCATCCTGCTTATCATCCTGCTGGGGGTCATCATGGCGAAACGGAAGCGGAAGCACGGCTCCCTCTGGCTGCCGGAAGGCTTCACCCTCCGCCGAGACACCAGCAACCACAAGCGTCGCGAGCCGGTGGGACAGGACGCAGTGGGGCTGAAGTAAGACGGTTGACCAGCAAGCTGCTGTTCACGGCCGAGATAAGCAGGGCTCACTCAAAGGGCAGACTGGTTCTGAGCGGCGCACACAGCTCACTGTCACACTTGACCGTGACTCTGATTGCCACTGAATGACTGAAATGCAGTCAGTCCAGGGGCGTCATTCTGTACATATTACGTGTTGGTGTCAGCTTCCGTGTTGGGTATGCTTTTATTGTCACCTCTGGACCGGTGGGAAAGGAAAGGATGTCTACTTGGAGATGGGAAATATCGGCCACCCCTTCTGGGCCAAGGCCCTAGAAGTCTTAACAATGGGAGTGTGTGATGGTGGGGAAAGTACTGAAAAGTAATATATTAGTTGATGGCATAACCTCTGCTCTTGTTTTTCCCCTTCATCCTCCTGTCGTATCAGAAACCTATCTGTTCAAGTCTCAGAGGCGAATCTGATTGGTTCCGGAACGAGTGAACATTGGGTGGATGATGAAGGACCCCAGCCCAAGAAAGCCAAGGTAAGTCGGCCATGGCAGAGCCACCACTGTCAGCCATTCTCTGGTCACGTTTCAAATCTCTGTCCTTGGTAGCTGGAGTGTCCCAGATGGGAGGGACCGTCTTTCTGTGTTGCCCAGGCGATGGCTACCCCACGTTGTCATGAAAGGCCAGAATCTTTAGATCATTGGTGCCCTTGAGTTGCCTACGTATGTTTTCAGTAAGAACTCTTAAAAAAAACAAATGTGCTTTTTCCTCAAATTTCAGGCAGATGGGAGTTGAGTAAGAACCAAGGTGTGTATATGGCAATTCTCTTCATGGCTAGATCTTTCCCTTCTCCTGTCTGGCGCTTCCCTTTCTGGAAGGGAAGGTGGAAGGAAGAAGGCCAGTGACCACTGAGTTTGGAGTTTCCTCATCCAGGAAACTCAGACTGTTTAGAAGTAAGAGGTAGATTGGGCTGAGATGGATGTGACAGGCCAGGGACCATCCATCTGTAGCTGCACGTGGGCCAGGGATATATGTTCCCATGGGAATTCTAAGTCACCCTGAGGAAACGAAGACTCAGAGAGTCCAGGCAGGTAACAAAGTGGCTTTAGTTACAGTCAGAACTGGATTCAGGTCCAAAACCCTGCTATGTAGTCGCTGCCAAATTAATTAACCTCTTTGTATTTAATTATCCATATCTGTAAAACAGAGATAATAATAATCCTCTTCTCTGAGTTGTCGTGAGGATTAAGTACAGCGATGCATATAAAGTGCCTTACCTCTTTTCTCTCTCATACTAAATATTCAGGTAAGGGTCGCTGTTTTTTTTATTGTAATACCAGTTAAGGCTCAGCAAACATTTCCTGGGTGCTCACTGTGTGCCGGGCACTGTGTTCAGTACAGGGAGGTGACCTGAACAAGACCCTGTTCTCACGAACCTTACCAGCCAGTGGCAGACACTGCTGGGCAGTCCCTTGTGAGCACTTGACAATGGCAGTGAAGGGGAGGTAGGCAGAATGTGCCTTCTCAAACCGACAAGAGGAATTAAAGTCTAAATTTCTTAGAATGGTAGGTAGAAGTTAGTCGAATAAAGAATTGGAAGAGACCATGGTAGGTACAGGGAACAATGTTAGCAAAAGCCCAGAAGCAAGACCATGATGCTCTGGGGCCCTCTAGGCAGCATATTAGGTAGGGAAGGCAGGGCACCAATGAAGGGTGAAGCCTAGAGTTGGGGATGGGGAGGTGGGGAGAGAAGTACGGATGAGGCAACACCAGTTAGCAGGAAGCACAACAGGAGAGCCGTGGGACGCCGATATGGATAAAACTCTGGGCGTGCTGGGTAGGAGGAGGAAGAAGACCGGGTGGGGCACTGGGGGACATGGTGGGGACTCTGGACCAGCTCTTTGTCCGTAGTGCCTGGCGGTGGGCCGGACACATAGGGACCGTGGTCTGTCACCCTGCAGGCTGAAGATGAGGCTTTGCTCTCAGAAGAGGACAATCCCATCGACCGCCGTCCATGGACCCAGCAGCACCTCGAAGCTGCAGACATCCGTAGGACGCCGTCGTTGGCTCTCACGCCCCCACAGGCCGAGCAGGAAGTGGACGTGCTAGACGTGAATGTCCGGGGCCCAGGTCAGCGCCCCAGCCGTCCCCTGTCACCAGGCTGGGCTGGCCCCTGGTTCTGTGTTGTCGTTCCCATGTTGGTCCCACTGGGTGACATGCCCCCTGCCGCTTTCACAGACTGTCAGTCAGCTTGAGGGCACAGTGCACCCCCTGAGCATGCTTGAACTAGGCTGAGTGCAAGGACAGATTTCAGTAGGATAGAAGCATCATATCCCCAAGCAGAGGGAAAGAGAATCAGTTTAGTGGATACCCGAGCTCTGTTAATACTGGGTATTTGTAAATGCAGTCCGTTTTAAAGTGAACTAGCACTTAGATACATGGCAGGAACACTTGTGCAGCTTAGAGAAGAACCTCCCATTGAAAAAGACTTGCTTTCTTGCTACTCTTTCCAGAGGGGACATTATCACAGGAAAAGTAGGAGGCAGATGTCAAACGAATTGTCCAAGATGCCCATCAGAATCACGGCACCCACAGTGAACTGTTCCCACAGTGGGGTTCACTGAACATGATGCCCTTCTCCCTCCCAAATAACGTGAGGGCTTTTTCTTTCCTGCAGACGGGTGCACCCCGCTGATGCTGGCCTCTCTCCGGGGAGGCAGCTCGGAAGTGAGTGACGATGACGAAGATGCAGAGGACTCGTCGGCCAACATCATCACAGACTTGGTCTACCAGGGGGCCAGCCTGCAGGCCCAGACGGACCGCACCGGCGAGATGGCCCTGCACCTGGCGGCCCGCTACTCGCGGGCAGACGCTGCCAAGCGCCTCCTGGACGCAGGTGCGGATGCCAACGCCCAGGACAACATGGGCCGCTGCCCGCTGCATGCCGCCGTGGCTGCTGATGCCCAAGGCGTCTTCCAGGTAAAGAACACGAGAGGAGCTGGTTCCCTGTGGATCCGTAATGGCTTGTCTTCATCAAGGTGCTTACTATCCCGAGAGTCACGTAAGAATTCTTTTGAGAGAATAAGGCAGGTGGTTAGAATCGCACTTGCTCGACAGGAAAGCAGATGAAAGGAGGCAGGCGAGCTGACCTCACTACCGACAGCCAGATAGTGACGGAGCCGACAGCAGATAACAGCCGTGTTCTGCTTATTCATCTCCATGGTTCTTTGATGTGCCACCCAGATGAGTGGATCAGACAGGAGTGAGACAGTGAAGCTTCTGCCTGTAGGTTTATCTGACCGAATGGGCTTCCGCCTGCCCCTTGGTGCTTTTCTGGGCACCCTTTTATTTTTACCCTTAGGAAGAAATTGGAAACATTCTCAATTGTCTTAAATCAAGGTTGTGATATTTTCCCACATCCTTTGTGTTCTTTAGAAAGTGGAAGTGGGAAAGCCGGGACGGCTCAGCGGGTTGAGCGCTCACTTTGAGGCCCCGTGGACCGAGGATCGAATCCCGGCTCCGGCCCAGGCAGGACCCACATGCTGAACTGGGGAGTTCCCACAGTTCGGTTCTCTAGCTGTCTCTGTCTCTGTCTCTCTCTCTATCTGTCAAAAGTAAAATAGAAATAAATATGCACTGAAGATAAAATAATTACTCTCTATAAATATAAAAAAAAATAAAAAATAAAAAGAAAGTGGAAGTTCTTCACTTTATATAAGTCATGGTCTCTTGAGCACCAATTTGTTTGTTCGTCCATTCATTTGTTCATTCATTCATTCAACAAACATTTGTTGTTGACCGTGGTAGAAACTTGGGAACAAAAATAACAAGACATTTCCTGCGTTCTGGGAACTTACAGTGTAGCCTCAGCTATGACGCTCTTGTTGCTTCTCTTAGCATAATTAAAAGAGCTGTCGGAAAAAATCCAGCCATAAATGCCTCTCTTTTTCCTTTTATATGGCTGGATACTTTCTGGACAGCCCTTGTATATCCTTTTACCCAGGCGACTTCCTTTTCTGGTTTTTCTCCTCTTCTAAGATTCTGATCCGTAACCGAGTAACTGACCTAGATGCCCGGATGAATGACGGTACCACGCCCCTGATCCTGGCTGCTCGCCTGGCTGTGGAGGGCATGGTGGCCGAGCTGATCAACTGCCAGGCAGATGTGAACGCGGTGGACGACCACGGTAGGGACTCGGATTGTTACCTCTAAGGAGGAGAAGGGTTATATGGTCCTGAAAGACTCGTCTCAGATCCAAATCCACTGAAGAGTCGTTCCTTCATTCTTGTGGAAAATTGAGTTCAAAGAGTTGAGCCATTGGGAGGTCTGTAGATGGAGGTGGGAAAGGGGTCTTTAGCGAGGGTTTTGGATCTGCCTGTGTAGGTTCCCTGGTGTGCCATTCTTGATACGAGGACTTACAAGAGCTGAATTCACTGGGGGTGTTGTGAGCGATCTGAAATATGCATTCTGGCATGTGATAAAGAAATAGGTCTGGGAAAGCCGGGACGGCTCAGCGGGTTGAGCGCTCGCTTTGAGGCCATGAGGACCGAGGATCGAATCCCGGCTCCGGCCCAGGCAGGACCCACGTGCTGAACTG
>PVKE010053027.1:0-10163 GCA_004027555.1 Craseonycteris thonglongyai
TATAGCCATTAAATATAAAACTTAATTAAGTAAGCCTAATTTAAAACTAAATTATCTTAATTTCTAATTTAATTAGTTAATATATTTATTTAGAATTAAATTAGCTTTCAAAAAATAATAAAATATTTCAATTAAAGTGCTCTCAATGAAAACTAATATATATTATTTGATATTTTAATAAGAACAAATGTATTTCATATTATTAATAAATTAACTAAATGAAAAATAACTAGTCAATTAAGCTTTAGAACTTTTTTTATTTATTTTTTTTGTATGTTAGATACTATGTAAACTTGCTACTGCACTACTATAGTATACAGTAGTACAATAACACATGTTTTTGATATATATATATTTTTTAAGATTTATTTTATTGGTTTTGACAAAGACAGAGAGAGACAGAGAGAAGGGGAAGAGCCCAGAACAGCCTCCATAGTTTTATATCCTGTTTTGACATGGTTTCATTCCACCCAGGTGGGCGGAGCCTTGCAGGGCAAGAACCAGGCCGTGAGCCTCCCATATGAAAGGCACACCCCCTTGAGCTGGGGACTGACCTGGGGGCCTCCTACATGGGAAGCACACCCCAGTTCAGCATGTGTGTCTGCACAGGCCAGGTGGGGCTGGGATTCGATCCTCGGACCTGGGGGCTGCAAGAGTGTTTAACCTGCTGAGCCCTCCTGACTTCCCCTATACATATTTTGTAACTCTTTGGGGTGTGTAATTCAAAAAATACATTGCAAGACCACTGCATTTGACCACGTAGGTGCCCTCTGGGTCTTCCCTAAAGCTGATTATGTGCTAGGACTCCACACCCACTTGAACAAGAGACAAAAGGATGGTGCCTCATCACAAACTCACAAATTTATTGCTAAAGCTATTTACATAGAAAAGCACACACAGAGCAAGTGCAAAAGCAACAATATATTTAAGAATTTTGGATCTAAGTGGACCATGTACGTTTGCTCATCCTTTCAGCTTTTAGGTTTGTTTAAACATTTTTAAGGTAAAACACTTGAAAAATTAAGTTTTTTATGCTACATCTAGTATGAAAATAAGTAATTTTCATTATTTCTTAAATATCACTTCTATTCAACAAGTAATTACTGGGCTTGTTATATGAAGATACTTATTTGAAAAGAATTTTTTCCTGACATCTGCCTTAATTTTCCACTTCAATTTGCATATGTCTATATTCCTTAGTTTCAACTACAACTGGAGTGGAATTTTCACTGAGTAAAAAAATATCAAGAAGTGTTTTTCCCCCCTATAAAACAGCTCTAACACATAATGTATTCTTGGCAGAATACATTTGACATCTGCTATTTATATTCATTCCATTTTAATATTTTCTGTATCAATTTGTAAACAGGAGGCTAGATAAAAAAGATAAAAGTCTCAAAAGGGTTGATGTTGCCTGAAAAAAAAAAAGTGCTGAACACTCTTCACCATGGAAACTATCCCCAAAACAAAAATGTACACAGATTTCCAAAACAGACTTCCTAATCTTTAACAGCATTGAAGTTGAATTTTATAGGTTTTTCTCCCTTCTGCATATGTATAAACTCAGAACAGAAACCATTCCCTATAAGAAGACTTCTATACATACATCAAAGAATTTTGATGACATTGTAATAACCAATATAGTGGAGCTGGGGCAGTTTGTGATGATTTGGAATCTCAAGACATTTACTTTCTGTTATAAAATATTGATGAAACATCTGACAAGCCATCAAAATTCTGAAGGAGCACATTTCACAGGAAGGAAATTTGTTGACATTAATATGGACTCCCAAGTGGGTTTATGAACTCAGAATTATGGATGTGCCTACTATCATATTGTGTTAATTGTTCATTCCAAGAAGAGATGCAGTGCTTTCAGAGATGGACATTGTCTTGACTCTTTTCATTATGCCATGTATTTCAAAGCTTTGGGGCAGCACAGAACTTGGGCCACTGCTATTCTTTTTTGCTTTCAAACAGACATAACTTACTTTGAATAACGAATGTGGATGGTTTTCTGTTGTTTTTCTATTAGGTGTTTGTAGTTTAAAATTTTTATTACTGCAAAAATTCCAAGACATGTTGCTTTTTATTAGGAAGAAAAAACAAAAACAAAAACCTGATGATGATCAGAAACACTTTTTCATCCATTGTGGGGGGTATAGTAGTATAAGTTGCTAAAGCCACAAAGTTGATTCCCAACTGTCAGGATCTGAAAAGTGCTGGGATAATAGTATTTCCCAGAAAATGGCTATACATATACATGTATTTGTTTCTCCAGTTCTTCCCCCTAGGAGCTAAGATAATGACCTACACAATCAAAAGTAGCTGGCAATTCTATTGTATGCTGGAAAGAACAACTGACTTCCAGAGCATTTAAGATTTATTATATTTGGTTCATAATCCAGCACATGTTTAACTGTTTCCTGGGTATTTTTTATTTTGTTTTGTTTTGTTTTATACCAAAAGGGCAATAAAGATCCACCATTTTTGCAATGTATGCTTTGTGGTATTGAATTTTAACTGAGTAAGCTATTTAGAATATTTTCTCTGTAAGCAAGAACGTACATCTGCATATCAGGAGGCAGAGTTAGAGTAGATGACTATAAAACCACCAGCACACAGAGGCACATGTATTCAAAACATTTTGTTGGTATTAATCCAAATTGCTTTTTTAGATTTGATTTCAACATTGACCTCAACAGCACCATTTTTAAAATAACAAAGTTAACTACATACACATATTAAGTAATTGTGCCTCAAATGATTTTGGATAAAGTTTCAAAAATATTTCAGAGGAGAAGGAATAGTCCTTTCAACAAATGATGCTGGAACAATTGGGAATTTATGTACAAAATAATGCAGTACTTCAGGAAAAAAAGAACATAATGGAAAATATCTGTGACCTTTGGTTTGGTGGTGACTTTTTTAGTGACAACACACACACAACACATACCAAAAACAAAACAAAACAAAACAAAACAAAACACACACACACAAAACAAAACACCATAACTCATAAAAAAAAGTAAATTGAACTTTATTAAAAATCTGTAACGCTGCCATGAGAAAGACTCTATTAAGAGAATGAAAGACAAGTCACAGTTTGGGGGGAACAAGTCAGTAAAATCATATCTGATAAAGAATTTGAATCCAAAATATACAAAGAACTCTTAAAATGAAACAATAAAATAATCAACAAAACCTGGACAAAAGATATGCACAAGCAATTCACCACAGGTATACTGATGACAGATAAGCATATGAAAAGATGTTCAATACTGTTTTCCATTAGAGGAATGAATGCAAATTTAAACAACAATGAGCTACTCTTACACACATATTAAAATATCTAAAATCTAGAAAAACTGACAACTGGTGAGGATGCAGAACAAATAAGAAGCCCTCATTCATTGCTGGAAGAAATGTACGAGTATGTAGCACCTTGTCTAGGATGGGTTTGCAAACTTAATTGTCATGCCTCGTATGTATGCCTAATGGAATATTATTCAGCAATACAAAATATGTTATCATGCCAATGAAAGATATGAAAAAAACTTAAATGCATTTTGCTAAGTGAAAGAAGCCCATCTAAACAGGTTATATACTGTATGATTACCATTACACAATATTCTAGAAAAGGGAAAACCATAGAGACAGTAAACTGCTAAGTGTTTGTTGAAGGGTCTAATGATGGAGGGAGGGGAGCTTTGAATACATGAGGCACAGAAGATTCTTTTAGAATAGTGAAACTATTAAGTACGATACTAGTATGGTGGATACATGACAGTATAGAATGCTGAAATGGATAGAGAATATAACAAAAGAATCTAACTTTATTACAAATATATGAAATAATGTCATTGCAGGGTTTGGAGAGAAACATTGCTAACTAACTTTAGTGATGAGCAGAGGTTGTAAGAGTAAGGGCAAAAAGATCTAGATATAAGGACTACACTGTATTTACCAAAATTTATTTCCCCCCGTGGGGGTGCTGGTTAGTGATTCTAATATAGCTATTCATGTATACTGGAACTGAACAGTTAAATAAATAGATGGCAGATGGTGGAAGTTAGATTTGTAACTCTTGTAGTGGAAGATTATAAATAAGCAAGGAGAGGAGCTTAGAATGATCCACGTGGTAATGAATTAGTTGAAGACAAATTGTATGAACTCACGTTTAGTTTAACACAGACACAGATGGTTACATTTAGAAATATAAATATATGCATATCATGGATAAGTATTTAAACATTTATTTATTTCCTCCATCAATTTAGAGGGGTTATAAAAAGCATCTCAGGAACAACAAGCATGCCTACCCCCTCAGATTTTGGTTTCTAATACCCTTGTCCAAAAAAAAGATTCAGGTTTCTTGGAGAAACAGCTAATTCTAGGACTAAGGTAAGAAATATACATGATGAGCCTGGAGTATCTTGAAGTGCCAGAAGGTAGAATGCAATTTTTTTTTTCTAACAATAAAAAGTAGAAAATACAATAATGGGAGTATATCAAAGGTACATAGGCAGGGGACATCTGAAAGAGCTTAGAATGGCTAAAATTGGGATAATTCGAGCACAAAATAAAGTTGTATTAGTTTATAACCAAAGTAGAAAATATCCATGAGTCCATATTGATATTAGTAATTATTGAATAAATAAAATGTGGAGAATAAACAAATCTCTCATAGACAGTATCGAAATAATGTATGAACACTTCTCCTGAAATGTAGGTTGCACATAGTAACAACCTTTCAAAATGTACAGTATGAGAAGAAGTGGGAAAATGAACTTTGCAATGGAAAAATCTGACAAACACTATCTCAGCCAGGTGATCAAGGCCACCAACATCATGTTTATAGTATGTACTCTTGATACGCTGTGATGAAAATGGCAGTTTACCTCTGTGGTCTTCCTCACAAAAATACATAACTCCAACCCACTCATCAGAAAAACATCATATAAATCACAACTGAGGGACAATCTACAAAATGCATGTCCAGTACTCTTCAAAACTATTGCTGTCATTACACACACACACACACACACACACACACACACACACAGTGTAAGGAACCGTTGCAGCCAAGATGAGCTTAAAGAGCCCTGGCAATGAAACGTAATGTGATCCTAGAACAGAGAAAGAATGTTACATAGAAGCTATGGAAACATAATAAAGTATGGATTTTAGCTAATAACTGTATATCAATATTAACCCATCACTTGAGACAAGTGTCCCATAAAGTAAGATACTAATATTTTGGGAAATTGGGCAGAATATATATAGAAAAAGTTCTCTGTATATCTTTTTAATATTTCTATAAATCTATAACTATTATAAAATACAATGTTTATTTAAAAAGTATTGGCCCCAAACTTTCTAAGGAATTTAAGCATATGTTGGGTATGTTTTTCTAAATAAACATACATAGTCACACTAAAATGTAAAGAAAACAGAAAGGTACATGCTTCTTTTACAAATCTATGTGGCTAAATTATGTTCATGATTCGGTGGACTCAGTATCTTTCTTTGTGGCATATATATTTCAGCAGAATTCTAGATACAATAAAAATTTTAAACGTGGCCTTATTTTCACTTTTTAACAGTAAAAGAAACTATTTTATAGTAGAAATATTTACACTATTGTGCTGAGGTGTGCTTAGTTGGAATAGGTTAAAAAGTAAGAAATTTTGACTAGTTGCCTAAAGTTTTATCTTAGTCTGTCACTTGCAAGTTGTATGAACTGTTTTCTTTCTTTCTTTCTTTTTTCTTTTGGCATTATACAGATTTAGATGCAAACATTGTTTCTCAACACTCAACTCTTTTATTTTTTTATTAAATTTATTGGGGTGACATTGGTTAGTAAAGTTACATAGGTTCCAGGTGTACAATTCTACAATACATCGTCTATGTGTTGAATTAACTTTTGCAATTTACTTAATCTATCTGTAATCTAGCTCCCTTATTGGTAAAAGAGGTATAATAATCATATATAATTTATAATGCTCTTGCACATAACAGGATGAATTCTTATAATAGCCCCTGTGGCCTAATAAGTACTCAATAAATGTTGGCTGCTGTTACAATTGGCATAACCCCAAGAACCACCCACTGCCTCATGTGTATTATCTTTAACATGAATTAATATTTGACATAAAAATAAGTCAGTAACATTTCTCTAAGTGTAGCCTTGTAGATATGAGGGTCAGAAAATTTCATAGTAATTATTAAGGCATTGAAAATGAAAATACAAATGGATCCATCTCCTATCTTCTCCTCCTCTACTGCTTTCCCTCTCACATTTTCCTTTTCTTTTCCTTACTCCTTTCAAATGCAGGATTGGCAATAATAAGAGATACAAAGAAGAACGGAGAAGGCATATTAGAGTGTCCTGGCCTGATATGATTGGATTTAATTGGGCAAGCCTGAGAACTTTATTAATCCAAACTGATAGCATGTACTTGCTTAATTATTCCTAGCCTATGTAAGCATACCACTTAACCAAAATAAGTGAATAGAACAAATATTGTCATTGTTGCTTAGAAGTCCATGGTTAGTTCATTCACATGTTGGTTAACTAATATATTCTAAGCCGTGGGCTAACCATTGTGTATAATACTGACAATGGAAGACATCATTTCTTTTCTTAGGATTATCCAGTTAATAAGGAGGATAGTGAAGCTTAAAAATAAACAGAAAAGCCACTTGAAGACATGTAACTCAAACATTTTCAAATTTGTTAAAAACTGTACTTTTTTAAAAATTGTTAAATTTATTGGGGTGACATTGGCACAAATTACATAGGTTCCAGGTGTACAATTCTACATTACATCATCTATATATTGAATTTTGTGCTCACCACCTAGAGTCAGTTCTCTTTCCATCACCATATATTTGATGCCCCCTTACTACACACCCCTTATCCCCTTACCCTCAGGTAACCACTAAACTATTGACTGTGTTCATGAGTCTTTGTTTCTTTGTTATTTTCAGCTTTATAGTCCAACTATAAGTGAAGTCATATAGGTCTTGATTTTTTTCAACCTGACGTATCTCACTCAATTTGACAATCTCAAGGTCCATCCATGCTTCATGTTTCCTGTTTGTGGAGTTTGTGGAGTTACAGAAACTCAACAAAACCCATAAAGAGGAAACATGAAGCAAGCTACGCCAAATAACTTTAAAAA
Source organism: Craseonycteris thonglongyai (assembly GCA_004027555.1). Taxonomy (NCBI): domain Eukaryota; kingdom Metazoa; phylum Chordata; class Mammalia; order Chiroptera; family Craseonycteridae; genus Craseonycteris; species Craseonycteris thonglongyai. Next base: position 7,188 of record PVKE010053027.1, read on the forward strand.
CTCACTCAAAATCAGTAATAAATTTTAAAAAGAGCCAGAGGAAAAAAAACTCCTTATAAACAGAGGTACAAAGATGAGTGCTACTGCAGATTTCTCATCAAAAAATGATGTAAATGAGGAAAAAGTGGAAAGATTTGGTAGGGATTGCATGTCAGCAGCCTCCTCTCACCCCTTGTGTTACAGAAATTGATAAGCTGATTTTAATGTTTGTGTGAAATTTAAGAATTCTTAAGTAGCTGAAACAACTTCAAAAAAGGAGAACAAATTTGGAGATCTTAGACTACCTGATTTCAAAATTTATAATAATGCTACAGTAATCAGTGCGATATTATTATAAGGATATGCATATATAAATGCAACCTAATAGACAGCCCCAAATAATATCTATATAATTATGGTCAATTGATTTTCAACAAATGTGCCAAGACACTCAAATGGGGGAAAAGATAATTTTTTCATTAAATGGTGCTGGAATAATTGGGTATTCATATGTTTAAAATAATAAACCAATAACTTTACCTCACACCATATACAAACTCCATACCAGAACTCAAAATTAGTCATATATAAATATTCACAAGCTGAAACTAAAAAACTAGAATAAAACAAATACATTTGTGTCATTAGGTTAGCAATTTCTTAGATATGACACCATAAAGATACTACATAAAAGAAAAAAAGGATAAATTGGATTTCATCAAAATTGAAATTTTTTGCTCTTCAAAAGACACCATTAAGTAAGAAAATAAGTCTTAGCCTAGGAGAAAATATTTACAAATCATATATCAGATGAAACAGCAGTTCCCAACCTTTTTGGCACCAGGGACCAGTTTTGTGAAAGACAATTTTTTTCCCCACAGATTGGGGGGAGTTGCAGGAGGTGGAAATTGGGGGTATGCACATGCACAGTTCATAGTAGGGTTCAGTCTCCAATGAGAATCTAATGCCATTGCTAATCTGAGAGGAGACAGAACATAGGCAGTAACATGAGCAATGGGGAGCAGTTGTAAATACAGATGAAGCTTCGCTTGCTGTCCCCGCTCCTCATCTCTGGTCCATGGCCCAGGGATCAGAGATTCCTGGCATAAAGGACTCAAATGAAGAATATATGAAGAACTCTTAAAACTCAGTAATAAGAAGATAAATGATACAATAAAAAAATGGGTAAAATATTTGAGTTCACATTTTATCAACTATATTTGTTGCCACCCTAGAAACCAGTTTGGCAGTTTCTTAAAAATGTAAACATATATGATACTGCAATTTAAAGACTTAAACATATACTTATGATAATTTACAGAAATTTCACTTGGAGGTATTTATTTAAAAAATGAAAACATATACCGGTACCCACACAAAGGTTTGAATACAAATATTCATAGCAGTATTATTTATAATAGTCAAAAACTGGAAGCATTCCAAATATGTTTGGATGTGAATGGTTAAATAAAATACATATAAATACAGTGGACTACTACAAGAGAAATAAAAAGTAATAAACTACTGATACATGCAATAAAATGGACAAATGTAAAATAGATTGTGCTGTGTGAAAGAAGCCAGACATAAAAGACTACATACATATTGTGTGATGTCATGCCCTGGAGGTAGAAGTAGGGTTTGACTCCACAGGGGCATGTGGGCACTTTGGGGAGATGATCAAAGGGTTCTAAAATTAGATTAAGGTGATGGTTACATGACTTTATAAATTTACAAAAATAAAAACATCAAACTGTGCAGTTAAACTGAGTAAATTTGTACTATGTAAAATACTTTAATAAACTGATTGAACCTTAATAAAATAGAATTCTGAGAAATAGTAGCCTGAACCAATAAATAGCTTTTCATATATTAAAGAAACTGGATTTGCTCTCAGAATCATTTACACACACACAAATTATAGCTCCAGTTCCAGAGAATTTCAACAATGAATTCTATGAAAAGAAATAATACTAATCCAACAATAGTTCTTTCAGTATTTTGGCATACTAAGGAGAAAGAAACGTTCCAAATCATTTTATGAATTCATCAATACCAAGGTAGTAAAATATCTCAAAAGTATTAAAATAAAATAAAATTGAACACCAATATTCTTCATGAGCATAAAGACAAAAACTCACTAATACTAGAAAAATGAACCTAACAATATATAAAAGTATAATAAAAAAAAGACTAAATGGTATTTATTATGAAAATGCAAATGGTTTAATATTAGGAAATCCATCCTGTAACATTTAATATTAACAGAATATTAGAAAAAAATATTATAATCATCTCAAGAGATGCAGAAAAGTTTCTGATAAATTTTAAAACTTACTCATGGTAGGTAAGGGAAAAAAATGTTAACCTTCTAGGAAGAGAACTTTCACAGTCAGATAAAGAGTATGTACAAAAATCTTACACTTAACACAATAATAAGTGAAACGTGAAAGTCTTTATGCCAAAATTTGGGAACAGGGTAAGTGTATTTACACTTGCCACTTATATTCAGAATTATTGAAGAGGTTCTAGCGAGTGCAACAAAGCAAGAAAAAAAATGCATTATATCAGAAGAGAAGTATAACTTTTATTTGTAAACAACACAATTATAGACAGAAATTCTACTTGAAACTATAACACCAATAAGTGAATTTATCGAAGTTACAATATATAAGATCAATATTCTAAACCAATTTTATTTCTATATGTCATCAGCAAATAATCCAAAAATAAATTAAAATACCATTTTAAAAAGTGTAGAAAATATCAAAACTTGGGAATAAAAGAGAAGAATATCCTCTTTTTTTTTTTTTTTTTTTTTTTTTTATCTTTTCACATTTATAGAGAGAAATTATCTTTTTGTCTTCAGTGCATAGTTATTTCTATTTTACTTTTTGACAGATAGAGAGAGAGACAGAGACAGAGACAGTTAGAGAACCGAACTGTGGGAACTCCCCAGTTCAGCACGTGGGTCCTGCCTGGGCCGGAGCCGGGATT
>PVKE010053028.1:0-10163 GCA_004027555.1 Craseonycteris thonglongyai
GAGCGGGGGGACAGTTGTGGGGGGAGGTGGGAGTGGGCACTAGATATAAGGTGATGGAAGGGGAACTGATACTGAGTGATGGGCACATAATACGATGCATGAATGATGTGAGGTGGACTTGTACATCTGTAAACTGTCTAATTGTTACCAACCAATGTAACCTCATCAAATTTAACAATAAATTTAAAAAAAAAAAAATAAAGAAATGGTCTACTCATCAAAAAAAAAAAAAGAAAAAAAAAAAGAAAATTATACTCATTAAATTGATTTTAAGTGAAAAAAGGGGCAAAGTTGTTAGAAATATACACAATGAACGATCCTATTATAAGCATACAGAGTTAAAAGACTTTTAGTTCTGATTTCCAGTACTTTCAAGTAACAGAGCATACCTTGTTTCCACCTTGATCTACATATCGAGCTGTATTGTTATACACTCTCAGCATTGGTACAAGGCCATTGGAATTGCCATTAGTCTGCAAGAGAGACTGAGAATAAAGGTATCTGGAGAAAAAAGGGGGCTCAACAAAGAAAAGAACAAAATGGCTCAAAAGTGAACAGAGTACACTCTTCCAGTCTTCATAAAGGTTAATCCTGTTCTCCAGTTCTACCTCGGCTTTGAAAACGTAATGCACAATAAAATAAAATGCTGCTGAATAAATTACAATTACGTACAAAGTTATTTCATGGCATCTAATTACAATGAAATATAAGAACAAGTCAAAAGAACCCAAAATCAGGATGCACACACCGTCTAAAGGTCATTATATAAATATATACTTTGGGTAAAGTAAAACACCACTACAATGTCTTTTACCCAAAAGAATTCAAGGCAACTTATAATAACAATTATATGCAATGAACAAATTAAGACAATAAATAAGATAAATGGATTCATTTAGAATGAAGGTAAGAAAACATAGAAACTCCTCAGACTAGAAGAAACCTCATCACATGTCAAAAACAGTCCTTACCCAAGGCAAACCTTTAAACCACACTTGTCCAACCCATGGCCCACAATAGCTTTGCATGTGGCCCAACACAAATCCATAAAATTTCTTAAAACATTGTGAGATTTTTTTTTAGCTTTTTTTTTTTTAGCTCATCAGCTATTATTAGTGTGTATTTTATGTGTGGCCCAAGACAATTCTTCCAATGTGGCCCAGATTGAACAGCCCTGCTTTAAACAGTCTAGAAAGATTAAGTGATCAATGACTCAACTCTACTATTGTGTGTAAGTGATATATATATCACACCTCCAAAACACCACATAATGAAATAATTTCCTTCTGGACTCTAGATTTATCCTATAAGGTTAGATATTTTCATCACACAACAGAAGAATGAACCAACTCAGATAACTTGCATTAGGCAATACTAGTAAGTAGTGCAGATAGGATTTACAATCCAGTTCTTACCTAAAATCAATATCTTGACTCTCAATGAATTGTGAACTATCAAGGCTTGAATTTATATCACAAAGTGGCAATGCTTAAACCTTTAATCATGGCTCTATCACATGTTAAGTGACTGATCTTTGCAAGTAATTTAACTTTCTAAGCCTCAATTACCTCACTTGTGAAATAAAGACAATAGTGCCTACATTTACAAAGTTACTTGTGAAATAAAGACAATAGTACCTATATTTACAAAGTTACCGTAAACCATAAAGAATCAAGTTCCTACCATTTGTTTATAATATTATCTACCTCACAAGGATGTTATAAAGACTAAATGAGTAATTCATGTAAAACTTTTATAACAGATTTAGCACATAAGTAATCGATGATAGTTATTATTATTGTAAAATAAACCAGAATTCCAAAATGAGCTGAAACGGATTCTACAGATCATCTAATCTAAACCTCTAATAAGGCTGATGAAAATGAAGCCAGAAGCAGTGAAATGACTCACTCCGAGTCATACAGCGAACTAGTAATTAACAGAGACCTAGGTCTCCCAAGGCCATGCACACAACCTCTCAACTATAAGCTTGGTTGCTTATGGTCTTGAATCTCTCTAGCCTAAATACACATTTTTAACCATACAACAAAAGCTTACCCCAGCAATGTAGCTGCCAGTAGCTCGAATACAACTCACAGCAACACCAATTCCCCCAGCAGACTTGGAAATCAATGCACACTGCTTTAGAGTGTCATAAATGCCTTCAATGCTATCATCTTTCATACTCAGAAGGAAACAACTATGGGGAAAAAAAGTTATAACTCAGCAAGAAAATAAAACAGAGTCACAAAATGACTATACAATCCAAAGACAGTAAGTTCAGTAAATACTGTATTTTCCATGTATAAGATGCCCCCCATGTATAAGACAACCCCTACTTTTCTAACCCAACATTAAGAAATCAATATATTAAACATAGAACTAAAAACATTTGATATTTTTTTAAGTTTTCAAATACTAAAGGCATATTTAGTAATTAGGTAATATTTTTAAGATACATACCGGTAAGTTGAATTCTGCAAAATAAGACATTAGTTTCTTTATTTTTGGACATTTTTATGGGCGAGTGAGTGCTCAACATATCACTAACCTTCACGTCTACATAATAATGCCAAAATGTTACTGCCTCCAATGGGATGCTGTCAGAGTTCTAATTGGTTTGTTCAGCATCAGCCATTTATGACATCAGAGTTAAAAAGGCTAGTGATTGGAGGAAGCCTGCTTGCAGATCCAAGGTATGAGTTTTGCAGCGCCACAAAGGGGTTCTCTCAATTAGTTACTCCCATGTACAAGACAACCCCTAATTTTTAGTCTAACAATTTTAGACTAAAGTATCGTCTTTACACAGAGAAATACAGTGAAAGATTTGAAGTTTACAAAATTCCTACGTGTTTTAGAAGAAAAAAAAAAAAAACTTTATTGGCTATGATGCAGTAAGACATAACAATATATCATAGTTTTAAAATTACCTTGCTGCCTACCCTAGATGCTAAACCTAGAAGGAAACCTTTAGAGATAAGTCTAAAATATTAGCTTACATATTCACCAGACTGCAAATATGGCATTATCACATTTCTCCTGCAAATTCCTAAGCATACACTATAATAGCCTCTTGAACCTATTAATAAGCCAAGAAAAACATTTATGAAAATAGAAACATATCCAATGATCGATCAATTTTTTGATGTCCACCAAAATTTCTGTCTTTTTTGAAGACAACCCCTCTACCTATGCTTTGAATCTCATCCTGTTCCCTACCTCAGTAACCTTACTCTATGAATGATCCTTTCACTACCTTGAATATTCAACCAATCAAATGGAGTCTATCCATTAACTTTTCTATTAAATATTCAGACATTCAGGAAGATATAGAAAATAATGTAACATATACTTTGTACATACCACCTACCTCAAGAAATTAAGACACTATAAATATAGCCTTATTACAATTTCCATGCATTTCTACCTTCTTGTAGAAGTATATATATTCTATATATTTTTTAAATTTCTATTGAATATTTGCCCTCTATAGCTTGCTTTTAACTCAATATTGCACTAGATATTCATTCCTATTGATACATGTAGTACTAGTTTATTTTCACTTCTGTAAGGTTAATCCATGATATGAACATACCAATATATTTGTCCATGCCATTGATGGATATCTGGATTATTTCCAATTTGTTTGCTATTCTAAACAATGATGTGAGGGGAAGCGGGGATGGCTCAGTGGATTAAGCGCTCACTTTGCAGCCCCAGGGACTGGGGATCAAATCCCAGCCCTGGCCCATGCGGACCCATATGCTGAACTGGGGAGTGCCCCCAGTTTAGTTCTCACCGGGTGAGACCTCGGCCCAGTTCCTGCCCTGTGCAGCCCATCGCCCACCTGTGGAATGAAACTATGTGGAAAAACCAATGATGTGCAACTATGAAGACTGTTCTGGGTCCTCCCCCTTCTCTCTGTCTCTGTATCTCTCTGTCAAAAACAATAAAAATAAACCTTTAAACAATGATGTGAAAATTCTTGAACATATATCCTTATGTCTAAGGATTTCCGTAGGGTACAAACATAGGAGACAATTGCTAGGTCAAAGAATATGCATATGTTTCAGTTATCCAATGTGAATGGATAAGTATTCTCTACCTAACAGCAGATGAGAGTTCTTAGTGTTCCACCACTAACATTGTTAGTTCTTACCAACAATTGGGATTATCAGCCTTTTCATTTTTATCAAACTGATGAGTATGATATCTCATTATGATGTTAACTTTAAATTTCCTAATTACCAGCAAATTGTTATTTATCATCAACACATGTTTACTGGGCAATCAAGTTTTTTCTTCTATGAAATAATTTTACATCCCTTGCCCATGTTTCTATGTGGTTTTGTCTTTTTCTTTTAATCACCTTGATAGTTAACGTACACTGCTAATGTCTTCTAGTCTGAAACTTGTTTTGGTTCACAGAAATTCTTAATTTTAATGCAGTCAATTTTTCTTTCTGTTGTTTTGCTTATTATTTCTATTTTTATTTATTATTATTGTTTAAGATTTTGTTGTTTTTGACAGAGAGAGATAGTGAGAAGGGGAAGAGCCCAGAACAGTCTCCATAGTTGTATGCCATCAGTTTTCGACACTGCTTTGTTACACACAGGTGGGCAGGGGGCCATGCAGGGCGGAAACTGGGCTGGGGGTGTCCCGCCTGGGAGGCACGCCCCTCGGTACCTTGAGCCAGGAGCTGAACCAGCGGGTGAGAACTGAAGTGGGAGCCTCCTACATGGGAAGCACACCCCAGTTCAGCACGTGGGTCCGCATAGGTTGGGACCGGGATTTGATCCTCGGACCCTGGGGCTACAAAGTGAGGGCTCAACTCGCTGAGCCATCCGGCTTCCCCTATTTCTATTTTTTTTTAATCCTGGGATGCCAGGATGGCTCAGTGGGTTAAGAGCTCATCTTGTAGTGCTGGGGGTCCAAGGATCGAATCCTAGCCCCAACCCATGCAGATACATATGCTGAACTGGGTTGTGCCCCCAGTTTGGTTCTCACCAGGGCAAGCTTCCTATGTGGAAGGCCCCAGGTTCAGCTCCCACCCCAGGCGGGATTCCCATGTGGGTGACCTTCCCGGCTTGCTGAGGTATGTTTCCCATTTGGGAGGCCACTAGCCAGTTCCAGCCCTGAGCAGCCCTAAGCTCTTGGCCCAGTTCCTGCCCTGCACAGCCCCACACCCACCTGTGTAATGAAACCATGTAGAAAACTAATGATGTGCAACTATGGAGACTGCTCTGGGCTCCCTCCACTTCTGTCTCTCTCTCTGTCAAAAACAATAAAAATAAATATTTAAAAAAATTTTCTTCACTATTAAGGTCATAGTCATATATATTCTCCTAACAAGATATAGGTTAAGGGGAAGTTGGGATGGTTCTGCAATTTAAGAGCTCGCTTTGCAGCCCCAGGGTCCAAGGATCGAATCCCAGCCCCAGCCCGTGAAACCCTTATGCTGAACTGGGTGTGCCCCCAGTTCAGATCTCGCCAAGGCGAGCTTCCCATGTGGGAGGTCCCCAGTTCAGCCACCATCTTGTGGGGGCGTGCCTACCATGCAGGAGGCCCCAGGCCTGGTTCCTGCCCTGCACAGCCCCCATTCACCTGTACGGAACAAAACCATGTCCTAAAACTGATGATATACAGCTGTGGAGACTGCTCTGGGCCCTCCCCCTCCTCTCTGTCTCTGTCAAAACAATAAAATAAATCTTAAAAAAAAAAGATATGGGTTGAAGTATTAAGAGCCATTATGTTGGGGAAGCTGGGATGGCTCAGCGAGTTAAGCACTCACTTTGCAGCCCTGGAGCCAAAGGATCAAATCCCAGGCCTGGCCCATGCGGACCCATATGCTGAATTGGGGTGTGCCCCCAGTTCAGTTCTTGCTGGGGCCTATGCGGGAGGCTCCTAGCCCAGTTCCTGCCCTGCACAGCCCTGTGTCCACCTGTGGAGTGAAACTACCATATTTTCTGGTGTATAAGACGACTGGGCGTATAAGACGACCCCCTAATTTTACAGTTATTAGGGGGTCGTCTTATACGCCCGGTCGTCTTATACGCCAGAAAATACGGTATATGGAAAACTAATGCTGTCAACTATGGAGACTGCTCTGGGCCCTCCCCCTTCTCTGTCTGTCTCTGTCCAAACAAACAAACAAAAAAGTCATTATGTCTACAACTCACTTTCAAATGACTCAGCCAAACAAAAAAAATTTAAGATAAAAATAATTTTTGAGTTCCCCCAGTTCAGTTCTCTCTCTGTCAAAAACAATAAAAAAAATTTTTTTCAATAAATAAATAAATAAATAAATAAATAAAACGGGGAAACTGGGATGGCTCAGTGGGTTAAGCACTCACTTTGCAGCACCAGGGACTGAGAATCGAATCCCAGCCCCGGCCCGTGCGGACCCATGTGCTGAACTGGGGAGTTCCCCCAGTTTAGTTCTCCCTCTATCAAAAACAATAAAAAATAAATTTAAAAAACAAAAAACAAAAAACAAAACAAAAAAAATATATATATATATAAATAAAAATAATTTTTAAGATAAAAATATACGTGGCAAAATATTTTATTTTGATCTAGGCAGGGATGGGTATGTGGATGATAGTCACTGTCCTGTTCTTTAAACTTTCCTGAATGTTTCAAATTCATAGTAAAAAATTAAAGAGGAGGGGATGCCAGGATAGCTCAACAGGTTGAATGCTTGCTTTGCTATCACAAGGTCCAGGGATCGAATCCAGGCCCTGGACAATGCAAAATCCATACGCTGAACTGCAGTGCAACTGGTAACCACTGTTCCTGGCAGTGAAGATTCTTGCCTCCCCTGTAGGAGGCCCCCAGTTTGGTTCCCACCCCACATCTACCTGTGTGGAATGAAACCATGTCACAACTAATGATGTACAACTATGGAGACTGCTTTGGATCCCTCCTACTTCTCTCTCTCTCACACCTTCTCTCAAAACAATAAAATAAACCTTTAAAAAAATTGAAGAGGAAAATAGATATTTTCTATATGCTCTTCTAAAGATTTTACTTTCACATTTAGGTCATTTTTTCTGTATGTAGAATGAAGAAGGGAAATCTCTATTTTACCCATAGGATAACCAATTTCCCTATGACCATTTCGCTAATGAAATGCAATGACCACCTCAGTTATTCATCAAGTTCCCATATAAGCCTGAATCTATTTCTGGGCTCTTGTTATGCTCCAGTGGTTCATCTACCCTAGAGTAAATATCACACTGTCTTGATTACCGTAGCTTTATAGTAGTCTTGAAATCTGGTAGAGCTTTTTCTTCAAAACTTTCATGCTATTTATACTAACAAATTACCACTAACTTGGTGGCTTAAAATAGGTATGTCGTCTCTCACAGTTCTAGAGGCCAAAAGTTCAACATCAGTTTCACTGGACCAAATTCAAGAACACTCCCTGTAGAGGCTCTAGGGAAAAATATATTCCTTGCCTCTTCCAGCTCTGATGGCTCCTTTGCTTTTAGCCACATCACTCAAATTTCTGTCTCCATCTTCACATTGCCTTCTTTTCTTCTCTATATATCATATCTCCTTTAGCCTCTTTCTTGTAAGGACACTTTTGATTGGATTTAGGATCCACCTGAATAAAGGATGGTCTCCCTGTATCAAGATATTTCTAATTTACACCTACAAAGACCATTTTTCTTATAAGGTAACATTTACAGGTTCCAGGAATTAGGACCCATCTTTGAGCAGCCTACTAGATTAGATTATTCTTAGTCTTTTGCTCTTTCATATAAATGTTTGAAATGGCATGTTGAAATTTTGACTGGAATTATACTGAAGCTACAGATTAACAGGAAAAATTGACATCTTTACAATATTAAATCCATGTTTTAATATGAAATCAATCTCCATTTATTTTTTATGTCCTTCAACTATGTTTTAGAATTTTCTCCTTAAAAGCCTTACATATCTTTTTTTAGATTTGTTCCTGGGTACCTTCCAGTATTATAATATATTTTAAAAATTAATCTTTGAACTCTAATGGACAGAAACAATTAATTTACATTAACTAACATATCCCAATATTTTACTGAAATCTTTTTAATTCTAATCATTTGTCAGTAGATGCTCCTGAATTTCCTATGTAAAAATCGTACCTGTGAATCTTATAATTTCATTCCCTCATTTCCAATCTTTTTCCTCTTACCTTACAATGCTGGCTCAGGCCTCCATTATAATGCTGAAAACAGATCACAGATCTAAGTTTTTAGTGGATATCTTTTACCAAATTAAGGAAGCTATTTTTCTAAATTGACTCAGTTAATTTTTATTACTATGAAAGTATTAAATGGTATGAAATGTTAGTGTAATGGTTTACATTAATATACTTTTAGATATTAGTTTATCCTTGAATTGCTAGGATAAATCAACTCGCTATGGGTGTATTATTTTTTTTACATATTACTAGACTCCCTTCCAGTGTTCCCTTTCTCAGAAAGTGGCATCACCATTCATCCTGTTACTCTAACAATAAACTCAGAAACCATCCTTGGTTCATATCCAAATCATCATCAAATTCTATCAGTTTTACCTCCTAATTATCTCTTAAATCTATTTCTCAATCTCTACTTTCACCTTCCTAGTCCAAAATACATCTCCTGTACAGACAGACTACTATCAGACTCCCCTAAGTAGCTGCCAGTATTTTTTTCAAAACAACTTGATCTAGATATGATTCACATACCATACAACTCCCCCATTTAAAGTGTACAACTAACAGCTTTCAGGATATATTCACAAACTGTGCAATCAGCACAATGAAGTTTAAAATTTCATTATCAGCATTTGTCTCTCTCTAGTTCATTTACCACACTGAGGTAACTGATCTTTGCAGAATGCAAATCTCATTTAAAATCAGAGCAGGAGTGATTAAATGTTCATTAAATTAATTTTTCTGTGATTAAGTGCCTAATTTTCTTCAGACCAAGGTTTATTTCCCTAGTCAAAACCATTTCAGAACTATAAAAGCAACTATAGATGACACATACCTAGAAAGTTGTGGGCGGTTTGTACCAGCATTGAAGAGAGTTGGAGAGGCATGGGTAAACCACCTCTCAGAAAGAAGGTTGTATGTTTCAATAGCAGCATCAATATCGTCTTTGTGAATTCCCACAGATACCCTCATTAGCATGTGTTGTGGTCTTTCAGCCACTAAAAACAAATAAAAATAAAAGTTTTCACATGATGGCACATCAGAAAAACTAAGCTGAAACATGTACATGCCTAAGTCAAAAACTGGAACACCAAAAGACAATTAAAATTTTTATACCAATAAGCAAGACAATTATTCATAAACTAAAGTTAAAAATGTTATATAAAGTTTAAAATATTAAGGCTAACAGCTTAAAGTTCTATATTCAGTATAATAAACAGAAAATAAAACACACAAACATGTTCATTTCTCACCTTTTCCATTGATCTTCAACAAATAGGACCGCTCCAGCGTCTAAAAAAAGGCAAAACAACCAAAAAATTTGCAGAGCAGTTTTTAAAGAGTGGATATATCACTAACAATAAGGCAATCTATTTAAATCTTCTCAGTTTTTATATAATTTTAAATAAAAAGAATATGTTTAACTGGTTTCAGTTTTGAAAATTATCAATTGGCTGTTTGTTTTGGAAGACTACATGAAAATGTTTGGAAAATGCCAGCTCTGAATGTAAATTGGTACAACCACTGTGGAAGGCAGTGTGGAGATTCCTCAAAATACTACAAATGGAATTGCCAGAAGACCCAGCAATCCCTCTCCTGGGTATATACCCAAAAAACCTGAAAACCTTAATCCACAAAGATGTATGTGCCCCAATGTTCATCACAACCCTGTTCACGGTGGCCAAGTCATGGAATCAACCAAAGTGTTCTCTGATAGATGACTGGATAAAGAAGTTGTACATTTATGCAATGGAATACAGTTACTCAGCAATAAGAAAAGATGAAATACAGCAATTTGTGACATGAAAACATCTTCTTAAGCGAAATAAGTCAGAATGAAAGAATCAAGAAACATATGACCTCACTTATAGATGGAATATAAAACTGAAAGGAACAAAGAAACAAAGACTCATGGATGCAGTTAATAGTTTAGTGGTTACCTGAGGGTAAGGGGGAGGTGGGTGGGAGAGATGGG
>PVKE010053029.1:0-10163 GCA_004027555.1 Craseonycteris thonglongyai
AAAAAAAAAAAAAAAAAAAAAAATTTAGAACTGGAGCTCAGGGCAGGCTGATGGAAAGCCCTCATGCATTCCTTCATGCACTATGTTCCATCCACACCGTCATTATTTAGTCTTCTACTTGGTAATAAAGAAATAATAACATTCATGGTAAATGATATTAAGTCTCATGACCTATATTTGTAGTAAAAATCATTCAACTTCACTTTTAGTAAATGTTTAATAACGAGTGTATTGCTTCGCAGTCCCCAGTTTCTCATTTTAATGCTCTCACCGCCAAAATGGGTTAGCAAAGGAAAGTGGCAGGTGGGTAAGTTTGGGCAGAAGATAAGAACATCGAAAGCCACAGAACTGATAAAAAGTTGAGACTAAATATAACAAGGTGAACGCCATATATTTCCACAAGCTTTGGTGAAACTAGTTATCTATATTAACCAGCCAAACACCATAACAAGGGTAAACTCATGCCGGCATAGCAATCACCATAGGATACTATAGGGGATGGCTCGCTCTCTCACTTGCTCTCCTGTTTGTCTCACATACATACATACATACACACATGCACATACATGCATACATACACACATACATACATGCCAGAACTGGCTTTTCCTCTGTAATGATAGAAAATACAGCTCTATGTAGATAAGAATCTTTGCTTTGAGTCCCAGACCTGACCTTTATTCTCTGTGTGTACAATATAATGTACAAATAATAATACTTAGATCTGGATTCCAGTTTCCTGCCCTCCTGCCGTTGTTAACTTCGTTAACCTGAGCCACGTAAGTAAACTTCAGTGAGCCTGTTTCCCCTATAAAATCTGAATTATATTGTATATATGTGGCCCAATTAAGCACACTTGTCCAAAGGATCCCTCAGGGCCTTTACAGCTCTAGGAGCTGTACTTTCACTTGTGTGGTTGTTGAAGCCCCTGAATAATATAGTTTAATGGAAATCATGCTAATTGAAATTGAAGAGACATTGATTGAGTGTGTTTCTCCACTGGCTGCATGAATGATGCTTGGCCTTCCTTTCTGACAGGTACTCAACTGAGGGGATTCCTAAAATCTGGTTCTCTCACGTGTGATGTCTCTAGTTCACAAATAGCCTATAAGCAAACATTAAACTGGCATAGTTAAAGGAAGCCTAGATTAAGCCTTCATAAGAAAACACTCCTGTGTAAATAACATCTTATTTTTCATTGTATTTGGTTATGAGTTTGAGTTTGCTGGTGTGGGCACATCTGGCTAGTTGGCTGAAAGCTAAGCTCTAGGCAGTCAGTCATCATCCAAACCCCAGCCCTGGAATGTTCCGCACAACTTTCTGTGCTACCTTCTCACAGCTAATCACTGATGAGCTGGCAGGATGTAAGAATTATAGCCACGTACTCTCCTACCCACTTTTGCTATGTAGTTGTTTAGTTTGTTATGGTTCTTATAGCTTACTTGTTTAAAAGCAAAATTAACAACTCCATCCCACAAAGGTTGAGCCCCGCGAAGTTTTTATGATGAATAAAGAAATATACAAATAGCATTCCTGTAACAAACTTGAAAATCAAAATGGGAAGTTAGTAGGCTGGAAGACAGAATGCTGTCTAGGCCAGCAATGCTAACGTGCCCAGTATTGCTGCTGGCCATCCAGCCCAGAGACAGCAAAGCAGAAAGCAGTGCAGCATGGGCTGCATTTGGATCCCGCCTCTACCACTCACGAATGGTGTGACCTTAGGGAAGTTACTTTACCTCTCTGTGCCTCAGTTTTCTTGTATGTAACAGGAGATAATAATAGTGCCTAGCATGCAGGGTTAGTGTGAGGATTAAATAAGGTAATGCACATAAAGAACTTTCAAGTCTGTCTGGCACGTAAATGCTCAATAGCTGTAAGCTATTACTATTATAATACTAAAGAAAGGACACCCATAGTCATAAGGTTGGGTGGGATGCAGATAATGTTTTCTTCCTCCTCCTCTGCCTCTGGGACACCATTTGGCTTACCCACCATTCCATCCCTGCCTCTTATTTCTCTTCCTACCAACTTAAGAATTTTTGGCAAAAATGCATAGAAAAGAGGTGTGCACTTTGGAGGGTGCCAAGCTTTTTGACAGTCAAGTGCACTTTGCTGCTGAAGTGGCCGTTCCCAACAGTCATAACCTTTATAGCAACAGAAAGCTTTTTTTTCTCCCGTAAGAAATAGGTTTAACTTTTTGATGGATGGATCTCTGTATGAGAAATTGGCTCATTGATAACATAGGACAGTGGGACTCCGGGATCTAGAGGATGAATGCTGAGTAGATATCATTATGCTTTTAGGGAAGAAGTTCATTCTGCAGAGCTCACTTGTCTGACCTCACCAACCTTTGGTTTTTTAGTTGCATTTTTATCCGGGACAGTCACGATCACATATGGAAGTCGAAGTGTAGGGGCAGCATTACCCTCAGGCCTTCAGTGCCTGTAGTGTGTCTTTTGAGACTCCCTGCTCTGCACTCTCACCAGGGCCCCACTGACCTCAAAGGGCCCTTCTTGCCAGGCCATGAAGTACATCTGAGCCAGCGGGCTGGGACCACAGCCAAATCTGAATGAAGGTGCAAAATGTAGGACTAAAAAAAGCCCCAACACATGGCACTGGGTATAGCAGATACCCATGGTTTATAAATAACATGGATAGAGGGAAGGGGTAGAGGGGTCAAAATCATGAGTTGTCGTCTAGTAGTTGAGGGCAGTTTCACCATTTCTAATACTGAACCCAAATGTGATAAACAGTAAGACCAGCTCTCTGAATAACGGTCACTCCTCCTGGTCTTACTTATTTGATCAGGTTGTTTGTAAGTTTGGCAGTAAGCATTTTTAAACAGGATATCTCTTATTTGGAATACATTGAGGAAAAACAAAAACATGTATAATTTAAAAGCAAACTAATGGAAACAAAAGCTAGAAACAAACCCCAGAAAGGCACTGTGCTTTTCGGAGGCTGGTCTAAGGCTGCAGTGCTACAGAAACAGGACTATTTAGGGATCTTAATGAAATGGACTCCTTCTCCTCCAAACAGTGTCACTGTTACAGGGAAGTGGCCTGACTAAAGACAGAAGGAATAGGGACAAGGGCGATCAGTCACTTGGAAGCGCTTTCTTTTTTCTTTCCTCCTTCATGTTTTTGGTTTTGTTTTTCCCTTGTCAAAGCCAGAAGGGATGGGAATTCTGGTTTACAGCTCCCGGACAAGAGGGTCAGGGAAAGCCACTCCGAGGCTGAAAGCTGTGATCTCATCATTAGTCTGAACTCTTCCTCCTTCCTTCCTGGGAAACTTGTGCAAACACAACTGCCTGGTCTTCCCCTTGAGTGGCCAAAGTTTAGCTCCTTTCTCTTTCATATGGAACTATGAACTTTGGGGATATCGTTTGTCTTTGTTTTCTGAAATGGAGACTTGATCTTTTCACAAACTTTTCCCCTGGCACAGGAAAACTACACCTAACTAAAGAGCAAGGTGAGAAGCTTAGACAAATGGGCTCACATGCCTTCCCCCAGAGCTAGACCATCTTTTCTGTCCGCCATCATTTCTTCTTCCCAACCCACCTCCATCTCCACCATACTTTGGGGTCACATGTCCACCCCTCACTGAGTTATAATCTCCCAGGAAGAAGGGCTCAAGGCCAGTGTTCTGAGAAGTGATTGAACTTGCCTTTTCTCCTTGCCAGGGCCTTTGCTTGTATCTTTGCCAGAGACAACTAAGTCAGGGAGACTGAGATTTTTCTGTGTTAAATGTGTTTTGTTTAGAGTTGTGATCATTTGCTGTCTGCTTTGAATCTCATTCTCAAACTCAGAAGGGTGCCTTGACTAAGCTCCTGCTGATGCAGCCTCTGGGGGTGTTAGCGAGGCTCCTGGGATAGGCGAGACTTTGGCCGCTGGAGGTCAGGCCGTGGTACATGAGGAGTGCGCTGTTCTTTTGCAGGAGAACGTCAAATTAAAACTTAGGACTTTACTTTTTCCCCAAATTAATTGGAGAATTTTAGTGCTTTTTAGTCCATTAGTTGAATCTAATGTGAGCTTTTAGATTGGAAATCCTGCTCTTCCTTGAAGATCATGTAACTTCTTAGGTCATTTGTTTAATCATAAATAATTCACTTATCTTTATAATTATTCAGCCACAAGCCCAATTGCGGTGGGAAGCACATGACAGTTCAACATATGGGAATGTACGAGCTGGGGCTGGGACCGGGACCCGGACCTGCTTCTCGGACCCCAGGACGGCAATGTGAGCTCTCAACCCGCTGAGCCATCCTGGCTTCCCTGTTTCCTTTCTAGATACAAAGAAACAGTCTAACCATTCATTCTAGAATGCTGCTGGGGATTGAGGTTAAAGGTACAGTTTTAAGTATTCACCACCCTTTTAACCTATTCAATCATTGGAATATCTCCTATTTTTGTCCTCTGAAAATCCTCAGAAATAAACAGTAGTTTATTGGTCCATTTAGGCTTTTAGGATCTGGAATATAAATCATCTGACCATGAACATTTAAACTCATCAGTAGCTTTGAGATTGTGTCTATTGTCCCATTAGCTTTAGCCTTCAGTTTTATTAGCTACATTTATTCTGTACACTCCAGTCTTTATGTTATTGCCCTTAACTGAGAAGAAGAGAATTCTTAAGCATTCCCCTTTGCTTCCCCTCTCTTCTTTGAGTTGAGCCATCTTTTCATGTTGTTTTCATAGCATTTTAGAATTTTGTGAAATGAGAAAAATATGTATCTCAGTTTATAGCCTTACCTTTTAAGTGTCAAAGTTCCGAACTACTGCTTATTGGTTTTGTTTTGCTTTTTTTAATCTATAGTATCTCTACATGTATGTACTTGGGAATTTTCTTTTCAGTATTAACTTGGCCTCTGTCTTTCAGCACATCCTGAATAATTGAAGGTCATTTGTGCTACATGTGAGAGAACTGAAAGGCAACCCATGCATGAGGCTTAATTTAAGGTGGAGATGATTCCTGAGTTAAGTTGTTATTCTTGGAACTAGTAACAAGGCTCAAAATTGCAACCTAAACATAGCAAATCATGAAATTTGGTACTATTACTTGGCAAGACCAAGTGAAACCCAAGGTTATTTTCAGGTAGAGAGGAATAGTGGTGGGAAATTCAGAGCCAGAGAGGTCTATGTGGAGGTGAAAACACTTATGAATGGCTCTGGGACCCTCGGGGTCAGCACAAGGTCATGGAGAAATTGGGGAGAGGGAAAGGCAACATGAACCAGTCATTTTATTAATTCATTCGTTCATGAATGAATGAATGTTTATTGGGAGCATTCTACATGCCTGACATCATCCTAATTTCACTGGAATGAGTGAGGGAGACACAAAATATGAAGATGAAACCAAATGAGAGGCAATCACTTTCAACTCTTACTTATAACTGGGCCAGTCCATACATGGATATGCTTTTCTGTGCTGAACCCACAACTGAACACTTAGTCAAAGGGATAAGCTACAGATAACTTCTACTTTGACACATAATGTTTCAGAATGATAAGAAGATCCTAGGAGAGTCTATCAGTAACCATTTAAAGAGGCTTAATAGTAAAATAAGAAATGAAGGAGAAGTATCTTTGTGAGGAAAGTTTTTGTCTAGTGTTTTCTATTCAGCTACTAAACATGATGTGTTTTAGTTTTTCCTCCTTCCTTTGCTTATTGACTTTTAGTGAAAGACTGCTGTGTTGGCAGCACCATAGAAATGTGATCAGGGAAATGGAAACACAGATCCATTCAATATTCAAGAGCTCTGTCCCCCTAAAAGTAACCACAGACCATCAGCTTTTGCCACATGTTCAGATTGCAAACCAACCAACTACATACAGAATGTTACAAGTTTTTTATTACAACCAGTTATCCCGGGATTTTTGCTGCTTAAAGTCTGCAGTGGGAAACATGATTATAAACTAGCACTGGAAAGAAATAGTTCTGATATTGAGAAGAAGTGTTACTTATAACAGTAAGTACATGCTTACTGACATTCTAACGAGTGACTTCTAATGGATTTGCAGGATCCGAAATGCAGTCTGTATGCCTGGAACTGATGTTCACAGCGAGTATGGAATGAAATGACTCCTTGCCTTCCATATTGGATTTCTTTATACAGCTGTGTGTGTGTGGCAGGGACTACAGTTGATTTCCCTGATGTAAGCCTAGCAACTTGTTTTTCAGTTCAGCACAGTAAAATGTGAGCAGAAGAAAACTCCCTGTTGGCCACCCACCTCCCAGTCTGTAAAAGGGAACTCTGGAGAAGCATTGCATGTTAAGCCTATGTACAGTTCTGCAGTCAAAATGAAAAAATTGTTTACCATTCGCTATAGCTCCTAGCCCTGAATTAAAGGAATGCAGGGCACCCTGCAAGTTCACGTGGTTTGGGCCAACAAGGAAACAGCTGTAACATTGTCTGGGGTTGTCTGTAGGAGCTGTGCAGGCTGTTGATGGAACTTCGAAGGCCCAGAAAGGAGATGGATACTTTCCATGTGAGGTCAAAGGAGTGGCTGCGGCTGGGTTCAGGAAGTGAACTTTTGACCCCATGTGAGGCAAATGGCTTTCTTGTGCACCTTGTCCTGTCAGACTAGCTCTCTCTTTCAAAACCAGTGGACAAGTTCTTTGGCTTTTAAACTGCTTCACTTTTATTACTAGTTAGATGTACTTACAGCTACAGCTGCATGGACGGAAGCCGAGGAGTGGTATGTGCCACTTTCTCTCGGTGTTTGCCACACCCCCAGGTGGCAAAATCCTGTCAAGGACTGTCACACTAAATGATGGATGTGCCGTCTGGGGAGAACTGTGCAGTTGACAAGGTTGTTTTGGCATGTAGAGGTCTGCACACCTCTCTCTCTCTCTCTCTCTCTCTCTCTCTCTCTCTCTCTCTCTCTCTCAGACTGTCTCACATCTCCTGCCCTCCCTGGGCCTTCCTGACCCAGCGCCCTCCCTCTGTCCTTGCTGCCTGGGCATCCCTCTGCTGCCCCTAACTAGACCTGCTTTGTCAAAAGGGCTCTAGACATTGGCTTTTCTTTTCCACCTCAAAACCTGTTTGCATGTGCCCCAAACCAATGGCATGTAGAAAGAATCAGATGAAGTAATTTATGCTGAGGTATAACTAGCTAGAGTATCCTAAATGTGATAACGCTCTCAGGGGAACATGCATTTTAATAGAGGACCATGATTCACCCAGATGAATAAATCTCTAATGGTGTAATTTCTGTTCTCTGTACCAGTCAATATGGACATTTTGGGAACCAAGGAAGTCTTCCCTCAGCCTCTCAGGTCATCCTCTCTGGGTAAAGCCTAAACCAGCTCCCCATATTTTCATTTAAAAACGGAGGGTTCAGTCATTATGTCTTCAAAAACATCTCTCTTCACTCATTTCCAAAATGCACTAAAGTAGTAAAAACTTAAAAATAAGTATTTTTTTGCTGCCGTTTAATTTTTGGTTGTCAAACCAAGTCTCCAATCAAACTGAATGTATTCCTGGAAATCCTTGCCTCTAGATTTATAAAACTTAAGAAAATTTCTGTTA
The DNA here is from genome assembly GCA_004027555.1 of Craseonycteris thonglongyai. Lineage (NCBI taxonomy): Eukaryota > Metazoa > Chordata > Mammalia > Chiroptera > Craseonycteridae > Craseonycteris > Craseonycteris thonglongyai. The sequence goes on from PVKE010053029.1 coordinate 7,532, forward strand.
ACCAAAAATACAAAATAATGCCAAGTAAATGAATTCATAAAGAGAGATGCATGCTTTAGTCTGCTTAATTAGAAAAGGCTAGTAGTTGTCCTCTAGAAAGCAACAATCAAAGGAAATGATTTCTAATATTTCTATTCTTCATGAAGGCCAAGCAATAAATGAGGGGGACCTGGTTCTTATGAAAATTCTAGTTCATTGTACAAGCGTTATGTATCATTACAAAACAACAGATTTGGTACAAATAGTTATAGAAATTGATATTGTATTTAAATTTTCAGCTGTGTGATTCCGTGTTATCATTTTCTTGGATGCAAATGCCTTGTGTAGGTGCCATATCTTGTGAGTCTACGTAGCATCTAGCAAAGTGCTTTGGGTAAAGTAGGCACTTAATAAATGCTTGTTTAATGAGTCTATATAGATGTTTGTTTTATTTGGCTTGCTATACTTTTCTTCGCATATAGGGGCATAAACCAAGAGAAGCTGCCTCTTAGAAGCTCTTAAATGTAAATACTGATGTCAAGGTAACTATTTTTGCACAAATAAATAAACAAGCACATTCAACTGATTTGGTGGACATTACATATCTATATAGGTGCATATAGGTATGTCTGTAGAGCCTCACCTATATTTAAGGCAGGGGTGTCAAACTGACGGCCTGGGGGGCACATGTGGCCCCCGAGGTAATTTTTGTGGCCCACAATGCTCTGAAATAAAATGAAAATAGAAAAAATTGTTATGAAGAAAATAACGCCTCGGCAATACTGTACACACAATTCCTTCGTTAACCCTTTAACTACTGAGGACGAGTATACACGTGGCCCAGTGCCTTTCAAGGGGGCCTGGGAGGGGTGTATAAACATGCTGACTCATGTGATGTGGCCCGCGTGGATCTTGCCTGTTGTACCAAATGGCCCGTGTTTTAATTGAGTTTGACACCCCTGATTTAAGACTTTGAGCACTGGGCAGCTGGAATAGTAGAGGCACTGTTACTTCAGTCTTTCCTACCTAATTGGATTCTAGACCTGACCTTGGTAAAGCAACCACCTAAGGAGGCCACAAAAGCAGCGGCCCTGCTGAAGATATTTCTTTTTTTTTTCTTTTATATCTTTTTATATTTATAGAGAGTAATTATTTTATCTTCAGTGCATATTTATTTCTACCTTACTTTTGACAGATAGAGAGAGAGACAGAGACAGAGACAGCCAGAGAACCGAACTGTGGGAACTCCCCAGTTCAGCATGTGGGTCCTGCCTGGGCCGGGGCCGGGATTCGATCCTCGGTCCTCGTGGCCTCAAAGCGAGCGCTCAACCCACTGAGCCGTCCCGGCTTTCCCCTGAAGATATTTCTGAAGGCAGTATGCTGGCATTTAAAGTGAGTTCCTAAGAGATAATCTACATTTTCCACTTATTAGGGGAATTCCCTTAGGTAGAAATAGATGGTTTCAGATACTTGATTCAAACCCTGCTTCTTCTTTTGAACTAAGTAGACAACCATCCTTGAGGCTTTGAAATGGTGACTGCTGTTCTTAATTGGGAATTGAGCTGCTGGTTTCTTAAGCAGAGTTTTGAAGTTGAAAGATGAAAAGGGCACAGGACAATGAACAGACTTAGAACAAGGAGTCATTTATATAGTTCAGTTTCTCTCCTCCCAGCCACCACCCAAAAATTGTACCTGAATCATCCTCATAACATTAAAAGGGATGGCTCACAGTCTCCTACCCACCTCTTTCTATTGGGAAACCCTTACCATTGGAGGTATTTCCCAAGTATTTAACCTAAATGGCTCTTCATGGATGGCAAACAGATTGTCATCACCTGAATTTTGTGAACATTTTGTCAGCATTTGCTCATGAAAATATCTCATATCTATGTGTATTCCATCACTTTAGTCTTCTTGTTTTCTAGAGCAGAAGTTCCCAAACTTTTCAAATGAATAACTCCATTTAGTGTCTACTTCTATAGCCCTCGCCTCTCCTTGTACCTTTATTTGCTGAAGTATCTAGGCAATCCTTGGAGATGCCATGGATTCTTGGACCCACATAACTCCCCTCTCCACACTTACTCCCCTTCCCACACGGGTGAATACAGTCACCTTAGTTTGCGAATCTCAATTTTGGATTATATACTGTATTTTCCAGCGTATAAGATGACTGGGTGTATAAGACGACCCCCTAATTTTACAGTTAAAACATAGGTTTAGGCCTATATTCACTGTATAAGACTACCCCCCACTTCCAAGGCAACACCAGTTCTTTTTTTAATTAAATTTTTAATGAATGACATTTTTCAAACATACCGTAATATACCGTACATTGATACGATAAGTGGAAGGTCTCTTCACAAATGGCAATGCCATGAACTTGACCGAGAAACAAGAAATCCAAAAGAGAACATTAACAATGATGGCATCATCTGGAAAGAAAATTACATGAAGAACTTGCAGAAACCGCTTGTTTGTGACTGACTGGGATGCTAAGAGGTTTTTCTAGGCAGAGGAGCATTGTGAGCTTAAAATCCTTCAAAATCCTCATCATGTTCTTCTTCTGACATCATAAGTTCATCAATGACCTCTTGTGGTACATTTGTAAGACAGTCATCATATGGATCAAATTCCGAATCAGATGGTGTGGCTT
>PVKE010053030.1:0-10162 GCA_004027555.1 Craseonycteris thonglongyai
AAATAAAAAAAAAAAAAATGACATTTAAAAAAAAAAAAAAAAAGGAAGAGAGATAAAAATCAAATATAGGAATTATAAGCACAAATTCTCAAGTTGCACATGGTGTAGCAAAATACTAAGTAAACTGCTTGAACAACTGAATAGTAACAAAGCACTGTGCTGTGTACTGGTATTGTAGAAAACTTATAGAATTTCTACAGAAGATCTAAAAATGTTTTAAACTTTTCCTACAAATGCATTCTAAAGTGTATTATAGTTTAAATGCAAAATATTCAGGCCTAATATATTTTACATTTTGTTAATTTTATGCAATTCTAGTTGGGAAAGGAGTTCTAACACATTTATTTAAAAAATTAAACGAACACCACACATACAACATTAAAGTACATGTTACTTTTACAAAAGATATCTGATTGAAATGTTTTTTTTATTTCCTTAAAATTAAAATATTAATCCATAAATCTTTTAACAATCAAAATTATTCCTCTTGGGTTTATGGAATACAGATACTAATGTAAAATTCAAACTAGAAAATAAAAGAATTGAAAAATCAATGTCTATTATCTATGACTATTTTACTTGCATATGTATCATTGGTATCATGAATAATGCTGGTTGGTATAAATTAGGAAATAAGAAAGACAATAGCTAATAGTAAGGCATGAATAATTTATATTCACTCACCTACTTTTAATAAGAATACCTTTATCTAATACTTATATAGTCATCAGAATCTTGAAAGCAAATGCAAATTCAAGAAATAATCATTACTTCAGAATTATAATTACATGTTGAACAAAGAAAACTATTTTCTTTTTTAGTCTGCAAAGCATGACAGCTTTACACTTAAATATATTTATTAACATACTAAGGCTAAATTTATTTATTTCAAATCAGATACCTGCCACTGCGAAATCCACCTCATGATAATATTTGGCTAAATACTTAAAGAAAACTATTAACTTTTTAGATCTTTCTGTTCATTCACTCTCAAAGGAGCTGAGGACTTACTATGCAGTGGTGCTAGAAACATTCTTAGAACCTGCATTTATTCCCGTGATTCAAAGATCACAAAGACAGCACTAGAAATAACACAGGAGAACAATAAAAGGACTGTGGGTCTTTAAGAAGTGGATAACTACAATCTCAATGGTAAATAGTCACTAGACTACTTTTCTGTGAAAAATATAAACTTTTATCTTTTTTAAGCTACTATTACTTTGCGGGTTAGTTGGGGGGAAAAACACATTTTCTAATATTCAAACAATTTGAAAAAAAAACAAAAAATAGGAAAAAATATTGAATAACAGAAAGAAAAATCAAAGAGTATATAAAGTGATGAGATGAATCAAAGAAATTAAAATTTAGGAGAAAGAACTAAGAAAACAAAGATCTATACATTTTTGTTATCTATTTTTTTTTTTTTGCATCTTCTGGTCAGATGAGGAGAGAGGATGTTGTAAAACAGACTGAAGTGTTAGAACATACATGTGTGTTCTGCTTAAAGGGTATAGCAAAGAGGACTCCAGATCTGGTTCTCATTGTTAAATAAAGGCAGGCTTGATTATCAGAGAAGAGAAAAAGCTGTAAATCAGAAAATGAGGAAACAAAACACATTCTACTAACAACCAGTAATCCTAAGAGAGGACAGATGATTATCAAAGCCCACCTATGAACACCTTGATTGGCCTAGTAAGACTATAAGCCAAAAAGACCCAGCTAACCTGTACCCACATTCCTAAATCACAGAAACTGTAAGATAATAAATTAATGTTGTTTTAAGCTGCTAAAGCTTTTAATTGTGATAATTTGTTACAAAAAAAAATAGAACAAAACTATTCGGCAACTAGATCTAAATCAATAAAAATAACATTCTAGATAATAATGTGCCAAGTACACTGACTCTTATAAAAGTTAAATTATTGAATACTGTGAAATTTTAAATACTATTGAGTTTTCTTTTGTAAATAATCTCATATAATTTCTTCCTGTGCTTATTTCATAAACATTCATTACTGTATTTTCTTTTATTAAATAATCATTTAATATTTAAATAATCTTAGTGAAAGATTAGTTTTATTGGCAAGACTCTAGGTGGATATAACAAAATTACCTCTGGGTCCTTTCTTTTTTATTATTTATTTTCTTTTATTATTTTATACTGCATGTTCCTATTTCCATCTATTCTTCAAGTTTAAGAATTTCACTTTAGTGAGCCATACTTATAGCTGAGGAGAGGATATATTATGTATACCTCAGAGGCCTTGGATCAAGGAAAGCTATTATAAAGCACTTAAATTTAATTGAAACCATATGTAACTTACAGAATGAAGCAAAATACTTTTCTCTTGTTAAGATAATTTTGAAATTATTTGGATACTTAAAAAACAGAAAAGAAAATGTGTGTATATTAATATATTAACATATATTTTTATTTACATTGAATTAGCAAGCTCCATCAAGAGATTACATTAATTTTTATGTATACTTTTTAATTTACACATAACAGTAGATTCAATATGTGCTTCTTGGATGGACTGTTAACACTTACCACAGATGTCAGTCTAAATGTGTCACTGCAACATTTAACTCTCAATTGCAGTTTTGTTCAGTTATGCATTTGAGAGGGATTTGGGCTATTAAACAAAAACACTTAACCTGAAATAATGAAAAAATTATATACATGCCTTTTGAATAAAAATGTGATATCTTTTTAGGAAGGTTCTTTATATCACCTAGGAAATTCTTGGCCATCATCAAATATATTCTTTCCCAGAACTGAGAAGCATTATTAGCTCTTGGTAATACCAGAACATAACTGTGCTTAAAGAGGGGGGAAAATCCAAAATGTGTGTAAATACCTTTCCTCAAAAATATGGTATTTCTGAAAATTAGGGTGTTAAAAGTTAATTTATGTAATAGTATTCTGAACATATGCATGACCTATTTATTCTCCTTTTTTACATTTGAAAAGTATTAGTGCAATATCTATTTGAAAATATATACCAAAATTTGTCAAATATGTTCTTTAGATCTTAGAAGGTCTGTACTATTTTTGTAAAAGTTCTGTACTACTTTTGTAAGTGCTATAGAAAAAAAATAATTGAAAAAGGAAAGATTTCCACTTTACAAAGCTAACTATTTTTCAAACAGAACTTTTAAAATCCCCTACTTTTCCACCTTTCACTATCTTCTGGCAATCTTCTCTGAACAGTACCCCCAAGTACTCTGTGCATCTCCCTCTTGAACATGGGTGCATTCTCTTTGTTTCCCTTAGGTGTTAGGCCTAACTCAGACACTCTTTTCACTATAGGGACCAAACATATCATTCCTACTACTAAATTTTGGGAACAAAACAAGGGATCTACGAGTGTGTAGCAATACCATTTGCCCACTTTTTATTAAAATAACAATTTAGTGACATCTTATAGTAAATAAAACTAATAAATGCCCTGCATTTTTTCTTTATATATGTGATCTGGAGACATTTTATGCAAAAGAAGAACAAAATAGGCCTGAGGGCTTTGTGGTGATTATCGACAGCAGTTGGAAAGAGTCATACTTTCAGACATTTTTCCTTCTCTGTGTGCACTTCCTAGGGCCCATCCCTGTCATCCTGATATTCCATGCCTCTACAGCCATTATACTCATATATTTTTGAAGCTAAGAAAAGGGTAGACAAAATATTGTGTCCTTTCCTATAACCAGAAAAATGTGAGTCTTCTTATTCCCAGGAAGAGAAGAGACTTCGTCTAATCTGTTTATGAAAATATTTTACTTGACATTTACTGTTTTTATTATATTTAGAAAGTAGATAATGCTGTTATTGAACAAAACTTTATGAAATTAAATGTGTAAAAGAATTTTGTAGTACCTATAACATTTTGTAATGTAGCAAAATTTAATTTAGTTATTCATATTAATAAATTATAAAGTAAATTATAAAATACATGGTAAGAAAATATGACTGAAGATCATGATCAACTATTATTCATATGTTTAGTAAGTAAATGTAAGCTATTGCCATCTATATTGAATAGCAAGGAATTTAGTGTATTCGATCTATCCTAAGTGGAAAAAAAAAATCTCCACACTTTAATAAAAAGTACGTATTACATTTCAAATCAAATATTGATGTTGCATTTAAAACAAAGAGTAAGGAATCATACAGACAAGAAGCCATTTAATCTACTTCCTTTCTTCTATCAAAGCACACAGCTATCAAAATCAGACCATTCTTCCTTATGGCCTTCACTATCTTGAAGAGAAAAGGTACCGTAATGTCAATTTTCTCCAAAACATTGTTCATACACCTACCATTGGAAAAATTTCCAAAAACTTTATCTTATAGAGTTATGAACTGTTACAGGTCAAAGAGACCTTAACTACCTAATAAAATGTTCTAATTTTAGAGACGACCACTTGAGCCAAAAGGATTTATCCAAAGACATGCAAATCATTACTGCAAAGTGAAGACTAAAACCTTTAGGAACTTCTTTAACTTCTTAACAAATAATGTCAGACCTCTGTCAAATTGAGATTTTTCATGTATGGTTTCATGCAATAATTTTTATATTCTCCCTTGTAATATATTTATGCTGAGTATCACTATGAAAACAATTTCTATAAATATAGTAGATAAAACTATATTATAGAGAATTTTTTAACACTTTTAAATTATAGCTATATATATCTTCTACAAACTTTTAGTTCAGAATCAAATAAATTATTTTACTAATTTACTCAATACAAATATTTATAAATGAAGTTAGTTAGGGTCAGAAATATTAAGTAATCTGCCAAAGACAACCCAACTAGCCAATGGCTAAACTAGAATATAATCTCATATCTACATGTATGTAGTTATTTTTATGCTAAAATATATCAGGTATACATGATTAATTAGGTTAACTATAACTTTTTGCCTCATAACATACTCTGATCATTAGTCCATACAAAGCCCTCTTTATATTTATTTTACATAAGTTTGTATAAAGTTCTATTTGTATGTATTATAATAAGAACACAGGAACCCACCTACTGAAAACAATCTGAGACCACAAAATCTCTCTATGGGGGGCCTGTAACAATCTCATACCTTCAGTTTTCTTTCCTTCAAGTAATTAACATCCTGAACCCAATGTTCATTATCACCCTTCACTTTTCATATACACGTATCTCCTAAAAATTTTATTTATTAATATTATTTTAATTTTTAAAATGTGTATCATGTTGTATGTAATATTTATATTTTTCACGTAGTATTTTGTTTCTACATTTAGCTGTATCAAAGATTTTCACAGATTTCTTCCAGTCTATAAATTGAATATATTCCACTACTTTAAATTTCTAGAAGCATATTTTTTTAATCTGTAGCTAGTTACACAAGAAGTGAACAATTTAAATGTATTAGCTAGAGTAAAATGTTTTAAATTGTTCCAAAAACAATGTAAAAGAAAATATGCAGGCTCACCAGATATTAACTGTGACTCATTTAGAGTTAATTATGTTTTGACTTAAATAAGGTTATGACCTAATTACTTTTGCAGATGAATCCATTAATCTATGTGTAAATTATAGGAATAGTCCAAGTGCAGAAATGAATCAGCATAACTATGGGGCTTTATATGTCACCTAAATTAAATCATTTCAGTATATTTTCTTTATCATCAGATTTAAATATTGTCTTTGTAAAGTATTGTAGACAGAATTCAAGATCCTGGAATAAAGTAGCTGCAAATATACCTTAACTCACGGGTAGCCTCCTCTAGTAAGGACAGTGTTGAAGCAGATAACAGGGTAGCTTTAGGTTTATTAACAGGACAACTTGTTTGTTGCCTTGGAATTACATAAGAAATCTCTGAGAAGCAAAAATTCTGACACGATTTTTCTATTCTGTAAAAATGGGAAAGTAACTCCTTTAACGTGAGGAATGAATAAGAACATATATGTAGATTTCTTTATTTTGTCTCAGTACACAATCTATAAGAATTATGAATACTATTATTATTCTAATAAGTACATATTGCTTACTGAAGGACTATATGCCTTCTAGATTAAAAAGAAGTGTGGCAGTTTTTCCAAGATACCTTTTAAGGAGCATTGTTAGAAAAGGAAATAACCAGTTATATCAGATTAATTCTCATGTATATGTGACCCTGCAGCAATCAGGATTCTACAATAACGAATGGCTTCCAGTGAGTATTACATCCCTAGCCCTAGGGCCTAGAGGATGATTAAAAACACAACCTGGGGAAGCCAAGATGGCTCAGTGGGTTAAGAGCTCACTTTGAAGCCCTGGGGATTGAGGATTGAATCCCTGCCCTGGCCCATGTGGACCCTTATGCTGAACTGGGGTGTACCTCCCATGAGGGAGGCCCCCAGTTCGGTTCTCTGCCTCCAATTCAGTCCCTGGCTCAAGGGGCCATGCCTCCCATGTGGGAGGTCCCATCCCAGTTCATGCCCTGCACGGCCCCCACCCATCGGTGTGGAACAAAACTATGTCAAAAAACTGATGATGTACAACTATGGAGACTACTCTGTCTCTCCCTCTCTGACTCTGTCATAAAATAAATCTAAAAAAAACAACAACAAAGCAAACAAAAACAAAACAAAACAAAACCACAGGACTGCTTACAATGGCCAAGATCCCACAGAAGGCATTCATTTATTAACAAGGAAACTCTCCTTGGTGAGTAACTATAAATCACACAGAGCTACCATCCCCCTAGCACAGGGAGAAGCAATTAACAACCATATAACCTGCCCCTTCTACTTAGAGTCCCCTCCCCAAACCCAACCCTTACCACTGGACAGCAGGCATAGATCACTCACAATATGTCCCAAAATGGAAGAATACCAACAAACTGCATGTGGTAACTTGCCATGAAAAGTTTACTGTATTTTGTATTCATTACACAGTCAAAGAAAGAAGAATATATGTAGAATAAGGGAAGATAAGGTATTCCTACCACACAATGATTGGTAGGATCATTGAGGTGAAGTTTGATGAAAACTACCATGATATGAATTAAAATAGAGGTCCTCAGAGGGCATAATAAAGTATGACAATAGAATTATTGGGTTTTATGTTCTTTTAAATGAACAGAGGGATTAAACTAAGCAAATTTAAAGTGCCATTAAAAGAGTTTCAAGGCCATAAAGACGAGAAGTTAAGACTTTGACTATGTTTTACTCTCCAACTCCTGTTAATGTGTGGCAGTAAAAATTCCCCTTTACAGATCACCTGTAAATCTTTATTTAACAGGCAACCAGATTTACTAAAAACAACCCTGAGAGAAAAATCACTTTAAATTAGAATGCTTTCTTAGAATTCACTAAACTTTTCATTTTTCAAAAAAAATTGGGATTGTAGGCTGACCTTTCACTCTTACTTTAACAAACGTGTACATTAAGTTTTTGCAGTTTCATTCTTGGGCATTACTCATGCCCTTAAGTCTCTACATCTTGACTTCCTGCCCTGTATTCACCTCCACAATCCTGATTTCATTCACATTCTTTTTAGAGCATAAAACTGTCTTATAACAAAGGGTAATCTGTTTAGAGCATGCTTACATACATGTGCCTAGTAGAGTATAAAGATGCAACATGCCAGGATGTTTCTTCCTTTGTCATGTGGCCCTCCAAGGGAATGTAGCCACACAGCATGCATCAGGCAGAAGCAAGAGCACTTTAACAATGGTAAATAAACTCTCTCTACCCTTGTACATCTGCCCTTCCATGGGCCCTTGATTAAGAGTTTTTTTATGGCACCATAATATTATAACAAACCTAAGTCTACAACTAAGGTTTAAGAAACACATTTTGGTGATATAAAGTCCTAAAAAAGAACAAGATACGTTTTCATGTTTTATTTGAAGGTTTAACTGAGTAAGATATGTTAGTTCCTTTAGAGGCATGCCTAACCATTAAGAGCTCACCAAATGTTTCATATTTAAATTATTATGAAATGTAAGCATAATTAGAAAACACAAGCTAAAAAATAAAAAATTCTGATTATGCATTGTGCTATTTTTCTCTCATACAATTGTTTCTGTTTACAAATGACAAAGTCTATGTCCCCATTAGGAAAATAACCCTTAGATGCAAAGTAAAATCAGTACCTCAAAATGTGGAGGTGAAATGACTATAATACTTTTAAGAACGTGATCCTAAACATCAATTCAATATTAAATAACTATAATATTTGGTTTAGAAGGAAAGCATGTAAAGATTCCACTAAAATCAAATTAAGAGCACTTAGGCACAATTATCACCAGCATACAATTTGAATTACTTGGAATAAAGCCTTAGCAATCGTCTTAACCACAGGCGAATAGCAATTACAATCTAAAAATCAAAATTTAGATAAGGAGTTCTGTATTTCCTATTTAAACATAGGCATAATAAGTTATGTTTCTATAATCTACAATGTAGACAGGAAATGAGTAGACATGTGTAGAGATACTGTCTGGAAGACTGCAACTGATTTAAGAGCTTAACAATGTCCAGTTTTTATCTAGCTCACATGGGAACTATAACGCAAATAATAATGGAATGTAAAAGTATTGCTCTTTTCAAAAATACCATTCTTTTTTAACACAATCATAAGCATATACTTTTTAAAAGTTAACATTATACCTAAAAGAAAGTGTTTTAAAAACTTTGTTTCGGGAAAGCCGGGATGGCTCAGTGGGTTAAGCGCTCCCTTTGAAGCCCGGAGGACCAAGGATCGAATCCCGGCTCTGGCCCAGGCGGACCCACATGCTGAACTGGGGTGTGCTTCCCAAATGCGGTGAGGCTCCAGTGCAGCTAAAAACAGAACAAAACAAAACAACTTTGTTTCTTAGAGGATCAAATGATAGAATTTTATAAGGCCAAGATAATTTATACAAAATGTAATCAAACCTTTCCTTTAGTGCTGAAATCCAAATCAGAGATGATTATCTCATGCTCACTTGAATATTTGTGGCAGCGAAAAAACTTTTCTTTTTTTTAGGTAGCCTATTCTCATTATTCAATCTCTCATAATGACCAAAAACAAAGAACAAAAAATAAAAACAAAAACATCCCTGCTTTATTGGAATTCAATGTGTTGTAAGTTTTCAATTTAGTCATATCACATATTTATTTTGTACTTATCTGGTCAGTCTCAGGACAGCAAATTTATTTCACTTCCCATTGACCCTGAGAATACTCACCGCAGCACTTGCAGCTAAAGCATTTACCCCAAGATAACTAGCATATTACAGTCCTAACCTTAAACCCAAAGTTCTGTGCTTTGAAATTTACCACACAAAAAGATATTATTAAATACTAATCATCAGATACATTTCTGTTATACTAGGATTAGAGACAAGATCTATTTAGAAATAACTTCAAAAACAGTTTTTATAATTTATTTTTGCATTGAAACCGTGTTTATGTAAAATTAAATGAATGTGGAAGCAAGCTGAACACTTTTTTCTGAACGAGAAATAGGTTTACAGTCTCATGAAGATTTTTGAGTGTTTAACCTTAGCTGAAACATTACCTTTTACTTCAGACATTTCCCGTTTTCCATCATTTCAAGGACCCTCAAACATTAGGTAAATCCAACAGTCAAGCCCCTATTTCAAATACAGACTAATATAGACTATAAAGAGAAACATGGGACTGTTTGTTACCTTCCTAGATCTTAGAATTCTTGCTTGTAGTAACAGTCTGAAATTTTGGCAGGTCTTATTTGACATTATAATATATGATTGGCTTATATTATACTTGTAGTCCAACAAATCTATAGGCTTCTATAGTAGGCATCTATAAATCAAGATTAAGCTACGTAACAAATTTTACATTTAAATATTGTACTTTCTCTTTTCTTCTTAATATTTTCATGATTTCAAATCATCTACTTCATATAAAAAAACAATTTTCTCAACTGTCAATTATCTTTTCTTTCTAGGATGGCTCTTACGTGCTTATTAATGTGTTTGTTAAGACATTTTAGGACATATTATATGTAGTCTTTTGTGAAGCTTCCAATTGTTTTTTTTTTTATTTAGAGCCATATTGTTATAAATATGTTATACCTGTGCTTCACTGTAAATGTACAAGTATTTCTTTTTTTCTTTTTTTTTTTTTTTAATTTATTGTTAAATTTGATGAGGTTACATTGGTTGGT
>PVKE010053031.1:0-10165 GCA_004027555.1 Craseonycteris thonglongyai
TCCCCCAGTTCAGTTCTCTCTGTCTCTGTATCTCTCTCTCTCTCTCTCTGTCAAAAACAATAAAAAAAATAGAAATGATAATCTTTAAGGTTCCTTTCTGCCCTGAACATACCTTTATTTCATTCACTAAAACACTTTCTTATTCATTTGTATGTGACTCTTATAAATGCTTCTCTTCACAAAGAAATTAAAAGGAATAAAATTCAAACCAGCATTTCAGCTGCCTTTTGACTGTTGACAAGATGACAGTTTTAGGAGTGTCTTGGTTTAGTGATGTGTAACAGTAATGATAGTGAGCTATCTTTTATGTAATTTAATCCTTAAGAATGCATCCACTACTTAAAGTTATTTTCCATACACTTAAAGTGATAAAATAGTGAGCAGAATTTTCTTTAACTTTCTCTATTTTGTTACTGTATATTGTTCTATTCTCACAGGAGAAAACATAGTTATTTTTTTCTTCTGTCCTTAAAAGGTAAGGCTCATGCAAAGTGACAGGTTTAGAACATATTTCTAAATCAAAGAATGACCATTATAATACTTGATCATACAAGTTACTTTCCTAACTACCATTTATTTGTGCTAAAATTGGCTACATTCCTGATGCTAATTCTGCAAGACAGCAGTAGGATATGACTTGCCTTCCCACTGTTTGATATAAATCTCCACTGATACGAATTGAGTTCAGCTGCAGTGAACTTAAATGCTAATGTTGAAAACATAAGGCAGCCTGCTGTTTCATTTATACCAGAAAGTTTTAACTTCTACAGTCTTCTAGTCTTTTGTATCCCCCCTCCCCACTCCCACCATAGGTTAGATTAAATTAAAACCACTCCATTTATGTCTGAAGGGTCAGATGTGCAAGTTTGACTTACCTAACTCAACATGAAACTGGAAGAAGGAATTAATCATAAGGGGATGGGTATACCACTCTTCTCCTTGAATAACACACCATAACAGTCATGGGAAAACAGTGCCATAGCATCTGTCAGATAGCAAACCACTATTTGTTAAGTATCAACTTTGACCAGTACTGTGTAAACCAGGAGTGTCCAACCTTTTGACTTCCTTGGGTCACAGATAAAATACACTAACCCTAATGATAGTTAATGAGCTAAAAAATAAAAATAAAATAGTCGCAAAAAAAATCTTACAATGTTTTAAGAAAGTTTACGAATTTGTGTTGAGCTGCATTCAAAGCTGTCATGGGCCATGTGTAGCCCATAGGCCGCGGGTTGGACAAGCTTGGTGTAAATTGTTCTAAGTTCTAGAAAGTAATAACAATAGTCAAAATGCTACTAAAGGAATTTGTTGAGTGCTCACTCAGTACCAAGCATTGTAGTAAGCCCTTTATGGTTATTTTATGGAGTCCTCAAAACAACACTGTGGAGTAGGCACCTATTATTATATAAATGTTACTGATGGAGAACTGGAGGCCCAAAACAGTTTTTAAAAAATGGCCCAAGGACTCCAGAAACTAGGATTCAAACACAGGTACCCATACTCTTGCCTCTTAATGTTTCCCAACTTTGAAGAGTTTATAGTCTAGTAGGGAACATAAAGAGCATAGCCCTTCCGGAAAAGGCCCAGCATTGCAAGGTCTGTATAACACGAGCAGCATCAGGCTTCCTCCCTGATCCTGAGAAGTGTCAACAGAAATGAAAGGATAATTTGGGATGGGAAGCATGACACAAGTTAAAAAAAAAAAAAGCAGGAATGGAAACGAAGAGTCGGTTCAGTTGCATAGCACTTAGCTTACATATATGCAGTTATCTCCTTTTACTTTTGCTATGACTCAGAATTGATCCTGAGATGTCCTGTTATTAGGTGTTCTTGGAGTCTTAGATCTTCATTGTGGCTGATGCACTGAACTTGAAAGGGGAGAGTGAAATGAGATAAAATGGAAGCAGCAGGCAGGGGCCAGATGCTGGGGGCCATTGAAGGTATCACAACCATGTGGCTTGTGTCCTAAGTGGGTCAAGAGACTGATGATGACAGAATTTCTTTTTAGCAAGATTAATCTGGGTGTGGGATGGGGGGATGGGTAATAAGTTGAAGGAGATGCAACAATGACACACATATGAGCTATAATAGTGGTTTAAACTTAAGTTAGGATGGAATGAATGGGCATATTTGAAAAATATTTATAAAGTAGAGTTATAAGATGTCCAGCCTAGGCTGTCACCATTCCTCTTAACACTGGTACTGTCACAGTCACAGTCATTTCATGGTATTGAGCCTATAAACATTTTCTGTTCTCGTTTTATTTAACAATATTAGTTAATAGACCTCTTTTTGACTTTTGGACACAATTTTTTTCTTGTTTTTTCTTTTACATACATTTCTTCTTCTTGGTTTACATTTACCTAGTTTTACTTTTTCTAACCTACCCTTTCAGTTTAGCTATTTTTCTTCCTTTTAACCAGTAATGGTAGAATTTTTCAGAGTTAACCCCGGGTTTGCTTTCTTTCTTCATCTCTACATTGGATTGCCTATACTGTTTTTTCTAGGTGATTTTATTGTCTGCATGCTGCGGACTCACAAGTTTAGGTCCCAGGCCTAGACTTCTTGAAGTTCTAAGCTCGTCACCTCAACTCCTACTTGGCAAGCCATTGGAAGTCTAACAAACGTGTCAATCTCACCACATCTAAAACTGACTTGTTTATTTCCTACCTTTTCACCACCTCAGTTAAAAGCACTACCATCCACCCAGATATTCAGTTGACATCCAATGATGTTGACATCCAATGAATCAGGAAAACCTTTCAATTCCACCTCCCAATACATCTCAGTGCCATATGCGTCTTTATTTCTTTGTCGCCCCAACTCTAGTCCAAGCAGAATTATCTTTCAACCTGTTACATTTTTCCTTGTACTACCTATTTTCTTATTTGTTTGTTTACTTTTTTAGTGACTACTGTTTTCTACACTAAACAGTAAATTCCTTGAAGGCAGGAAATCTTTTTTTGTTCCCCATAGCACCTAATACAGAAGATAGACTCAATAAATATTTGTGGAATGAATAAATGATTTAGTATGAGTGGTGAGAGACAGAGAAAGGAGGAAAACGTACAAGAATCATTCCCAGATTTCTGATTTGGGTAAATGTTTACTTAGTTTCTCATTTACCAAGGTAAGGACAAGTTTGAAGGGAAGAAGTTATGTTCTTTTTTATACATTTTAAATAAGATTCTTGCAAGACAATAAGCAGAGATATCCAATTGGCTTTTGGATATATTGGACTGAAGCTTAGAAGTCAGTTCTGATTAAGAGATATTGACTTTAAACTCATCCATCTATTAATAATTAAAAACAGTACTTGAAATCTTTGGAGTGTCTAAGCTTCTTTAAATGAGAGGAGGGAGCCCAGAGAAACATCAAAATTTTGGAACCAGCTGTAGAACATGAAGAGTGACCACACTGATAGAAAGAAAACTTAACAGTATCTGCTGTCAATAAAAAAAAAAAATTTCAAGAAGGAGATTTTAATAATATCACATGCTGTTGAGAGGTGAGAAAACTACAACTGGAAGTGACCATTGGATTTAGCAACATGGGGGACAATAGTGACCTTGGAGAGCAGTTTCAGTGGAATATAAAATAGAAGTCCAGATCTAAGGGATATGAGGAGTGAGGGGAATAAGGGAGATGGGGCTGAATTTGTTGAGGATAGAAAAGAAACAAGAAAGAAATAGCTGGAGATTGGATGGACGGCGGATGGATTTTTATTTTATTTTATTTTATTAGTAGTATTTTTTAATGTGGAAGAGACTTGGGTGTATTAAATGCCATCCAGAAAAAGGGAGAGAGAGGTAATAACTAGGAGAATCAAAATGTGAGAAGAGATAGAAACCAAAGTACAATTAAGAATATCTTTCTACTACTGGAGAAATTATAACCTCTGTTCAAAGAGGAGAGAGAAGCCACGTTCACTGTAGAGTGATTCATGAATTTGGTTGAAATTGCAAGAGCCACACTGATGACTTCCATTTTTTCTATGAAGGAGGAAGAGAGTTCTGTACCAGGACCCCTCCTTTTAGGGGATAGGTTGTAATATTTTGTATGCCCAAGTCTTCCTTTTGGTGATAATTCAGAAATGAGCCCATCTGTTGGGTTTTTCTCTCTTAACGATGTTACCATTCTATGGCTAGACCGTCAGTGAATTGTGTGGATGGGTTATAATCATTCTCAGGACTACTATAAACTAATCTGTTCATTATTCTTGTGTGTGTGTGTGTGTGTGTGTGTGTGGGTGGGTGTGTGTGGGTGTGTGGCTACTTTGCATTTACCTTCCTGTTTGTCACCAGGCATGATGAGCTGGGGCAGAGATACTTGGTATAACGGTTTCAAATTATAATATCCTTACATGTTTGATACCTCTAAATAATTACTGCTGAAATTCACAGCCGGTGATGGTAACAGGAGTCATAAAACAACTCTAAGAATAATGCAATATGCTTAATAATTGGTTCCATTTTTTTTTTCTTCTCTGCCTATAATCAACTTTATTTTTACCTGCTCTGGCGAAGACTGGTTGGGAGAAAAAACTTGATATGTAACAATTTCCTCCTTGACCCGATCCAAGTCCAAAAGACATTTTACCTGTTGTGTGGGTGTGTGGGAATCTTAGGCAATACTGTAGTCATGGTTATTCTGTTTACATTTTCAAAATAACAGTAACTGTAACACTGCACAGTTCTTCAGAGACCTGAGCTGTAGCATCAACAGGCATCTCCTGTTAGCTTATTCCATGACCATTAAACAAGTTTGAAAATCAGATTTTCACTGTTAATAACTAAGCAATTAGGGAGTTATGAGCTTTGACAAGATTTCTTTATCCTTTGATCCCTACAGGGAAAATGCAAACAAGGAAATGAAAGTTAATACACTGAATCCACAAACTGGTTTTCAAGTCCTGTAAATACCCTGCCATTGAAATTTCATGGAGAAACAGACCAGGCTTCCCTGAAATGAATTATTTTACCTCCATTCTTCCAATTGTATGTTTTATTGAAGATCTCTGTCTTATCCCACAGATAAGTATGTGTGACATTGTCTGGGCCACCCTTTGGGAATTTCCCATATTTAATCAGAGGTTTGCAGAGAACTGAGAGTCTGTTCTGAATGTCAATAAATTCTAAGGAATGGTGAGCAGGGTAAAAATTGTGAGCGAGGAAGGAGGAAAGGCCTTATAGTGTTATTTTTGTCTTGAAGTAAAACAAACTGATTTTGAAGTCAGATCTTAGTTCCATAACTTATTATCTTTGTCTTGGGAAAGTTACTTCTCTGAGCCTGTTTGTCACTTGTATAAAAAGGATATTATTACTCATTTCAGGGATTCCTGGGGACTAAAAAAAATAGTTCATAAGGAGCTCCTTGCATGAGGTCTAGCAGATTGATCTCTTTATCTATCAATCATCTATCTATCTATCTATCTATCATCTGTCTATCATCTAATTATGTGTCTATATCTATCTATCTATCATCTATCATCTGTCTATATCTATCTGTATATCATCTATCTATCTATCTATCTATCATCTGTCTATCATCTAATTATGTGTCTATATCTATCTATCTATCTATCACCTATCTATCATTTATCTTAGTCTCTTTCTCCCTCATTCTCAAAATAAAATTTCTTTACAGTGCCTGAGTACCTAATACCTCCTTTAAAGATTCATTTTCTTAGATCTACTTCTGAGACTGTCTCAAGCATCTATATCTTCCTTCCCATTCCTGCTGCCAGGAATGGCAGATTGATATCTACGTTTAGATTGATATTCTTAAAACGTGAGTCCAGTCGCATGATAGGCCTGCTCGGAAGCCTTCCATGGTATTCTATTGCATGGCTAGAAAACCCCCTAAACCTCTTAGCCCAGATAGGTAGAAACATTCACATTTCAATCTCCTTCCCTTTCCAACCTCTTCTCTGAATTCCTGATGTATACCTAACTAAATTATGATATTCCTTTCTCCCTGAACTGTGCTCATCCTGGACTGCCTCTTTGCCTTCTCTGGCTTAGACTCTTCTCCCCACCATCTCTCCTTGATGAAGTCCTACCCTTAGTGCAGACCAGTATTAGTGCTCTAGCCACTGGAGGATGTATCTTCTCCCCCTCTTATTCCCTGTAGGATTTCTCCATCTGAAAACTCTCACAGCAACTTTTCTTTATTTGGCCATATCTAGAATGTTCTCCCCTAGCCTTGTCAATTCCTAACCATTCTAAAGTCTCAGCCCCAAATCACATATCCAGCTTTTGAGTCAATATCAGTTCTCTTTGACGTATGCTGCCTTCAGAACCCTTATCTTGTGTCTCATGATGCCATAGTCATTAGTCTGATCATTCGGTTAGTGTTTGTCACCCACTTGCAAGACTGGAAGCTCCTGGAAGGAAGGAAAGTTGCCTCCTTTTCTCTCTGTTGTATCCTTAGTGCCTGGCAGAGAAAGCACACAATAGAGGGGACTCAAAGAAATCTGGAATTATTTTTCTTTGATGTGAGAGGGATTGTGCACTAGGAATTTGTTCCTCTAGGTCAAACAGTTAACCAAAGTTTTTTATCTGGATGTTTTAAGAAGTTGCAGAAGAAGCATCCTGAGTTGTGGCAAACATATGACTGGTTCTTCTACGATAATAATGCACCTGCTGAGTGCTGAGTGTTCAGCAGTTTTTCACTAAAAACAGCATGCATCCCATGTCCCACCCTCCCTATTCACCAAATCTCACCCTGAGTGACTTTTGTTTGTTTGTTTGTTTGTTTGTTTGTTTCCCCGGATGACAAAAATCCTCAAAGGGAAACATTTTGCTGATGTGGAAGCAGTAAAACAAAAAATGGCAGAAGCACTAAAAGGCATCAAATTGACAAGTTCAAAAACTGTTTTGAACAGTAGAGAGTGTCTTGATAGGTGTGTTGCATCAAATGGAGAGTACTTTGAAGGTGACTGAATTTTAATCATATAAGAATAAATACACTTTTATAAAAAAAAGAAATGAATTTTTCTTTTATTCCAGTCCCCTCTCATACTTTTGAATGAATAAATGAAGCATACTATACTTGCCTCTCTTTATGGCTACTTATATCCATGCCTGCCTATCACATCTGTGTTACTGAGAGCAGGGGCTGTGTCATATTAATTCCAATTGGCCCTGCAACACCTAGCTCAATGCCTGGCTAATCACAAGTGCCCACTAAGTATTTATTTAGTGAAGAAATGAGCAAGCATAGAAACAGAGAGCTCTCTCATGAAGACTACTAAAGACATTTTAAGTGGTACAGTTATCTATATGGGGGGGAAGGCTAAGCCCACTTCAGGTTTAGTAGGAGTTTCCTCATTTTAGTAAACAAAACATCTGTAGTGGGAAATCAAAACCTTGCTTTTCAGATCTCATCCATAAATGGCAAGATTGTTTTTCCAAGACAAGACGTGCTTGAAGCAGAGATTAAAACATAACCCCTTTCAATACCAAAAACAAAAGCTGCCCTCCCACGCCCCTGTTTCTGATAAAATGGCCTTTCTCTCTGGACATCATTTCCTCTGTTCACCATTTGTCTTTTAAATTGCCCAATCACTCAGGAGGGGCGATTTGTGCCCCACCTGTGGTGAGATATTTTAAAGAGACGAGACATTTGATTGCTATGTTTAGATTTATGGGAAATTGAGATGACCCTGCAGATTAAATGAAGAAGCAACTGTGAAGAAGAAACTGAAACAGGGAGCAAATTGATTTTTAAGTTGAAGGCATATTGGTGTTGAGAGGTTTAAATGAGGAGATAGGTCAGAATGATAAGGTGCAAGCGGGTGGTGGAGGGGGCACCTTGAGGGGAAGCCATGTTAATTGTCACTGGTGTAATCGCCGTTGACCTTCAGGAGGCTGCTAAAATGATGATATCATGAGACTTGAGTTTTAAAATCACATTTCGTGAACACCTAATCAGAGTTACAGATGGGCGTTAGATTTGATCTTCCTGACGAAACTGAATTAAGGCAGGGTAGAAGACAGATAATGAAGAGTGACTACGAAATGAAATTTTTCAGTGCTATTTTTCAAGATGCAAAAGGCAGCAAAAATATATTGCTGGCTGAAACAAAAGAAATTTAATCAGTGCAGATAAAAATATGATATTTTTTTTTTCCAAAGGGAAAAATATGTCTTGGAAATTTCCCCCACATGTGTGAGAAGTATCTTTAAAGGAGCTCTACTGGTATGTACTCAGTCGATTTATTTCTGCTTCGTCAATGGTCTGTCATCTGTTCTACATTTTGCATTATACCATCATTCCTTTTACCTTTTCCCCATTGCCTGTTGTTGACCTCAAAAACACCTTTCCAGGACTGATTAGGAAACTTCAGAGGCATTCAGGAAATATGTTTTGGGTAGTTGCTCTTTACATAACAGTATTATAAGATTTAAGCTATGGGTCCTGTCCTCAAGAATTTAAGACTTTTGAGGATACAAAGCACGTACATGAAATACTGAATCAATAATTAAGTCATGGACGTCAGTCTAACAGAAGTTCAGGAGAGTGGAGAGGAGTCTCTCTGGGCTGACCCGTCATGGTAAATTATGTGAAGGAGATGGACTTGAATGGGTGTGTGGGAATGGGGAAGTCAAAGTTACTGGACTGTGGGGGAAAGTAGATTAGAAAATCATGAAGCCCAAATGGAACATGGGGATGTTGAGTGGGCAGTGAGCTGATGCTAGAAACTGGTTAGTAAAGAGAAGTGAAGGTCAACTGAAGTATAATCTGTGGATTTGGGGTAACTGGTTGTGGTAAGAGAATTACAGATTCTGAGGTCATGCTTATATAATTTTTAAGTCACTTATGTCCTTCATATGTACACGTATGTGTGAAGACATGGGTAGAAACACTGGGTCCTACAATTGTTATTTTGTTTTTTATTCTTGAAGCCATTATATTTACTCTGTTTATGCACATACAGAGAAACACACAGACACAGACACACACAATATGCAAAGCACTTTGCTAAACATACAGCTTTATGCAGTCCTTAATTAATATGATCGATTCATCTGTGAGGAAGTGGGAGGGAAACTGCAAACTTTGTTCTGAGCACATCTTTTTTTTACTACATAAATGGGCTAAAGGGACTAATATTATGGCCCTTCTGACTGAGGAATAGAAATTACTAGATACAAAAATTCCATTAATGAATGCTGATGGAAACAAAATTAAGGTAGCTAAATGGTTTAAATACCAGATTATTCTTTAAAAATGTATGTTTAAAAAAATATGAAGTAAAGATGTTTGGACAATTAAAAAGATATCAGGAACAATATATGAATATCTTCTGACATATAAGTAGAAGAGATGAGTAGGGAGAAAGAATTTGCATTTGGTGATACTATAAAAAGAATAATGAAGCTTATTCAAGCATTGGATTTTCAATCCTAGGAGCAGTAAAGAATGAGAAGATAAAATGTAATATATTTACATTTCCCAGAGGCAGCAGGAATTTTTGAATAAGTAAAGCATTGGATTGAGAATCTATAGCAATTTCAAATTCCTTGTGCAAACTCAACTTTTCTGTTTGAAAGGAATACTCTAAAAATAATAATTATCACCACCACTGACAAAACCACCATCACCAACACCTTTTGTAGCTAGTCCTTGGCTGGTTGCCTCTCAGACCATTTTCCTGCCCCTTTCCTGCTCTACTCTGACATGCAGTGACCTGACTGTCTTCAGAGGTCACGTGTCACCTGGCATTTTGTTGGGTTCAGCTGTGGGAGGCATTTGCAGGTACTTCTTTCCCCCTCTCTGCCTGGGCTGCCCTTTTATTTTTTGAAGATTTATTTTGTTATTTGAGAGAAGGTGAGAGAGAGAGACAGAGAAATGTGGGGAGGGCCCAGAGCAGTCTCCATAGTTGTACATCATTAGTTGTGACATAGTTTCATTCCACACAGGTGAATGTTGGGCTGCGTAGGGTGGGGACCAAACTGGGGGTCTCCCACATGGTAGATGAGAACCTTCGCTTACCAGTTACACACTGAAGTTCAGCCTGTGGATTTGCATGGGCTGAGCTTCGATCCCCAGATCTCACAGTTGCAAGGCAAGTGCTCAACCTGTTGAGCTATCCTGACATCTCTGGGCTGCTGCTTCTTCATTATTCTATTCACTGCAAAGGAGGCCCCATAGTTCT
>PVKE010053032.1:0-10162 GCA_004027555.1 Craseonycteris thonglongyai
ATGGTGTCCCGCTTTACCAATGTTAAAATCTGGCATACAACATGCGAATAAAAGTAATTCTGCTGCCACCCCCAGACCTGTCCTAGACTGAACCCTGAACCCTTCTCTCTTTTAACAATACCATCCTTTGGAGAAGACTGGAGGCTGCAGAATGATTTTCCATGCAGATCTCTGAGGTAGTAGGTAGCAAAGTCCAAAAAGGCCCAAGCAGAAAGGAGAGGGCTGTCTCTGCCTTCCTCTGCTCACTGTCCTCTGGGAAGCACAGGCAGCTGGTGTTTATAGTCTTTTAGGTGGATCTCAGACCTCCACAGAAACAGAGGGGCCATCTCTGGTCTTCCAGCCCAGTGAGCCCAGTGCTGAGCCCCCACGCTACCAGCTGTCTGCTTATCTTTGGCTATGCTCCTAGAGCCGGGATTGGTCCACTGTTGTTCTTGATGGGCCTAGCTGCCTGCTTCCCTCAGACTGCCAACACCTCCAGGTTCCAAACACTCCTGCTCAAAAGCTCCCGTCCAAAAAGCCCTCCTGTGTATCCGCACCAGTAATTGACAAGAGAGTCTCTTCCCCTGTCAATCATTGCCCATTACCACAAATTACCCACTTCCACCAGCCTGCAATGGTTTCATTCTTGACAGTTTCAGTCTATTACTGCTAATTATATCTACCTCCGGAGTCTCCCCTAGCATTCCTTGTAACAGATCCGGATGGTCCCTGCCCGTTACTTACACCTATTCTGGGCAGTCTTCTTCTTTAGAGGCCCCTTTCTTCTTCACCTTGCTACAGTATTGCTCCATGCCACTTTTCTGAAACAGGGCAGTACTTCAAAATAAAGTTAAAAGCAAACAGTTGGAGACCACAGCTCTAACATGCGCTGCCCTACTATTCTACCAGGAAAAGTAGATGCTTGGCACTCAAAACTGCTTATCTGTCTAGCTTCCCAGACTCATGTCATTCCAAACCCTCCCTTACATTCTAGCCTTACCCCCTCCCCCATTTTATTCCTTCCTTTCGTTATTCCTTCTTATTCTTGCCCCCCCCCACACAATTGATCTTCTCTTTACCCCTCAATTTCACCTGCAAACGTGTACCAGTCCTTCAAGAACCAGCTCAGATACTATCTTATGAAAATTTCCCAGCATTTACAAGAGGTGTAATCTTGTTCCAAGCCTCCATGTATTTGCTTTAGTGTTACTCAAACAGCTTCTCTAGATGTAAATGTATGTCTTACCCTCTATTCTGCATCCCTGTTTATCATACCTAGTATTTGGTAAGTTGGCTTTTGGGTAATTAAGAGATAAATAAATATTAGATTATAATTAGAGACATAATTAGTCCCTTATTTTGGTTTGCCATAATTGTGACTTTGTGGCATTTCACAGTTAAAATCAAACTGTTCATATTTGCAATTCAAGCATCTCTGCCCTAACAGTCCAATGAAGAAATTCTATTCATTTTTCCTTCAGAAGATCTCCCAATCCTGTTCCTTCCCCACAGCCTAACATCATCCCAAGAATCAATCACTCGCTATCTGGAGTGCTGCAACTTCATCACATCTGGCCTTCCCGATTCCTCCCTCTTCACTCTAGCATGCACATTCCATTTCCAGTGAATTTCCCTTGAATGTTAAGGTTTGCCATCTCCTCTATGCCACCATTGTTATTGTTCATCACGTCCTTATATGCTCATACACTGGCCCCTTTAAATTCTTATGCACTCATTTTCCCTGTTGATAAAATTTATGTGTGTATATATACATCTGGAAAAAAATCCAGTCATAAATGCCTCTATTTTTCATACTGCATGGCTGGATACTTTCTGGACAGCCCTCCAGAAAGTATTACTTCCACAACCATGAAACTTCAAGGGATTACACCTTATATGTACAAAACCCATCAGACGCTAATCAAAAATCTTAAAAATAGCCAGCAAAAATTAGAAGTTGGAGAAATAGACTCACAATGAAAGGCAGTACACACTTCTTGAGGAAAATATTGAGGCTGTATTTAGAGGGCTAAGAAAAATGACCCCCACTAATGTCCAGAACTATTTAACCATTTAGAGATCACTTAACCCTTTAAAGAGTTTCTTAAAATACCAGGACTCTTTTAACAGAAAAATAGGCAAAAACATGTAAGAAATGTTAGGGGTTTCATGAATCTGTTCCATTTTCCCCAATCTCCCCAGATTAAGAAAATTAATACCTCACCTTCAGGTTAGTATTTCAGTAGGAAAAAAAACCCCCAAAAGTTTGGAGGACACTGTAAAAAAAATTCCTTATTTTATCACAGATTGTAAAGTAAGTTAATAAAATGTAGTTGGGTGACCATGGAAAACCTTGTCAAACTCTAGTAATATCATGATATTCTCAAAGTCATCGGAGAAGCTGGAAAGAAGGGAAGATAGGCAGGAAATGGGCAGGAAGAGGCCAGAGAAGCCCTGGGTATAAACCTCAACTCCACCAAAACCTGGAATCATTCCTTAAGAGCACTGTTTCTGTAACACACGAAGTAGGTGATAGTAGTAGTTCCTTGGAAAATAGGATTTCATGACTGGGAGACTGAAGACAGTAGGGTAAAAGAAGTTGGGCAGGTGTTTCCTTCACAAGCCTTCTGAGTTTTTTGTTTTAAGATTTTTATTGTTTTTGACAGAGAGAGACAGAGACAGAGAGGAGGAGGGCCCAGAGCAGTCTCCATAGTTGACAGCATTATTTTTCCAGTTTCACTCCACAGGTGGGCGCGGGAATGCACAGGTTAGGAACTGGGCCGGGAGCCTCCTGCATAGGCTTTAGCAAGAACTGAACTGGGGACACACCCCACCCAGTTCAGCATATGGGTCCACCTGGGCTGGAGCAGGCATTCGATCCCGTCTCCAGGGCTGCAAAGCGAGAACTTGATCCGCTGAGCCATCCCAGCTTCCCTCAAAGTTTTTAATATGCTAGCACTGAATCTCTAAGAAGGGAATGTGCTATATATAGTATTTCCAAAATACATCTGACAATAAATTCCCAGGGCATTTCTGGGGTCCAGTACTTTAAGATCTTAGGATCCTTAGGAGCACTATTCAACTGAATTTAAAATTCATCCCTTTAACATTGAACCAATGTATGTGAAAATAGTCAACTCAAAGATGCTTTAAAAACACACATTTGAGCTTTTTAGGCCTTAGAAAAAAAAATTTTTTAATAGAATATTCTCTTGGAAAGTTCATTAAATGGGGGGGGGCAGCAGGAGTGGGAGGAAACTACCATATTTTTCATTCCATAAGACACACTTTTCCCCCCCAAAAAAAGTGGAGGGAAAAGTGTGTGCGTCTTATGGAGCGAATATTGCAAAGAGTGTATGTTGGGGACCTTAATGATGCCGTGGGGAAGCCTGCAGCCAGATCAGAAAGCAGGGACTGCATGGAAGGAGAGCGGGTCCAGGCAGGTCAGGTGCGTCTTATGGAGCAAAAAAATACTGTATTTATTGATTTTAAAAGGGTTGAAGTAAAGCAGTGGTTCTCAACCCAGAGACTTAAAAAAAAGATCATCCTGGTACCCCCATCCCAGAAAAAAACCAGACCAATACAACACTTTGACCATGGTGTCTTGAGTATTGACTGTTGTTTTAACCATGCCCAGTGATTCCAACATCAATGAGTAGAGTGCACAAAAACTAGAAGAGATCCACAAAGGTCCATTTAAATGTAAAGCCCCCAAAGGGGTGGGGGTGGAAGCAACTGCTGGTAATGATTTCAAGTGTGTTAAAAACAATTGGGGAAGCTGGGATGGCTCAGCAGGTTAAGCGCTTGCTTTGCAGCCCCGGAGACCAGGGATCGAATCCCGGCTCCAGCCCATGCAGACCCATATGCTGAACTGGGGTGTGTCCCCAGTTCAATTCTTGCCAGGGAACTATGGAGACTGCGCCGGGCCCTCCCCCTACTCTCTGTCTCTGTCTGTCTGTCAAAAACCAATAAAAATAAATCTTTAAAAACAAAACAACTTTGATTTTCCTCTTTAGACAAATTTCCAAGTCATAAGTATTCATGTTCAGACTCAAGTAAAACAGTATATGCAAAGATATAAGAATGCCTAATAAATCTTGTATTTGGTTAATGGACTTTAATTATTTTTGTTTAAAGATTTGTTTTTGACAGAGAGACAGTGGAGGGCCCAGAGAAGTCTCCATAGTTGTATGTCAATTTTTGATATGGTTTCCTTCCACACAGGTGGGTGGGAACTGGGCCAGGAGGTCTCCAGCATGGGAGGCACTTCTCTGCGAGCTGGGGGCTGAACCGGGGGCCTCCCACATGGGAAGCTAGCCCCAGCAAGAATTGAACAGGAGGCCTCCGACATGGGAAGCACACCCCAGTTCAGAATATGGGTCCGCATGGGCCAGGGCAGGACTCAATCCTCGGATCCTGGGGCTGCAAAGCTTAACCCGCTCAGCCATCTAGAATATTCCCTTTTTTGTATGTCAGTTAACCCCTCCTGACAATACATGCTGGAGATGTATGTTCCAATCAGTCATTCCATATTGAAATGAACTAAAATTACTTAATCTCTTAGAAACAAAATCAAGGATTCACAAACTATGGCATTTTATTACAGAGCTTTTGCTTACATTTTTACAATATATTACATAATTCTTCACTGTTTGTAGATCCTAATATATACTTTATAGCTTTTGTTCTATAAGCTTTTTCTTCAATGTTTTGCTGTCAACAAATCTTTACAGTCCTGTACAAATTTGAGTAACTTAAAACCATTTTCAACAAAATTAGTTAACAGTAAGCACATACTACAAGACTGAAAATGCTTTTCTTAGAAAAGTTGAATGTAAAGAATTCTGACACGTTAGCATCTACAACAAAATGCTTCGAAATTCTCACATCATATTGCCAGAAAACAAATAAAACATGCCAGTCCCAACCAAAAAAAGTACAGAGAACTACAATTAAAACAGTAAAACACTCTGTAAAGTACTGTGTATTAACAGTGCCAGGTATTAAATAGCTTGAACACATCCGCAATATACAAATGTCTTACAAAGGTGTAGAATTAAATACAAGTGCCAAACAAAACAGATATTGGAATCATACAACATAAAGTCAGTATAAGTGAAAACAATTTTACGTTCATTTTTAATTTTATACAAGGCATTTTATTTTATAGGTCTATCACTCCAATCAGCTATTTATACTTAAAATAACAACCATCCATTTGAGACAGTTTGTATTAACAACTATGAACCATACTAATACAGTTTACTTGTTCCTGAAGTCCTCTTGTAGCTCATAATAAAATAAGCAATACTAATGAATTATCTGTATTTAAGGAAAAGAAACATTTACAAGAAAACACAAAAATATAACTGTTATAATTCATTATGAATAAATATACACTTTGAACTGGCTAAGTACAACCTTTTTACATTAAGATTTAATACAGTTTATTAGCCATTTTCTTTTTTCACACAATGTATTATATCAAAATTAAAAAAAAATACTGATTTATAGAAAAATGGCAAAGTACAGTAGTTCCATTCCAATTTGAAGGGGCATGAAAGCCACTGCAAGACCTTTTAGCCTAATTCAAACCTGTAAACATGTTCAGTCTTTTTTAAAGAGAATCTTTACTATTTGGTTACCAGGACTGCTGTCTGATAATCTTAACTGCAGGTCTTGAATTTACAACATGTGCTTGACTTATATAATTAAGGCCACCCTAAGGTGACTTGCTTTAAAAAACAATTAGCTTGTACAAATGAAAATAGGTTCATATTTTTTCATAAATAAATGGAAAAATATCAAATGCTCCAGCTTTAACAAAATACAAGGGAATACATATACAGTAAGTTATCTTAACCATGTTCTGGCCCACCCAATAACTACACTTACTCTATTGTCTCTACAGGCAGTGAAAAGCCTCCATTCGCCATAGTGGAAGGCCTTCAAGTTACCAGACACTCAATTCCCAGACAAGGTGGAAACAATTATTGCTCGAGGAACAGCAGTTCATTGTACTTTTTCTTCATTAAAAAAAAGTGCACTTAAGTGCCAGGTCAGCTTGTCAAGAAACAATTTTTAAATATAAAATAGTGCTTGTCTGATTTTTTTTGTGCCACTGTGCAGTATAAAAAAGACGTGGCCCTCAATAGCCATTAAGTGCAAAGTGCTTTAGCAAGTCCTGCTGTCACCTGCACTCAACTGACATTCCATTTTGTGATGAACTGGACATTGATGGTTCAGCTAAAGTTAGCATAACAGCAGCTGTTATAGAACTGGATGAAGGTGAAGAAGAAGATGAGGATGTAGCAGCACCTAAGGAAAAGAGAAACCAAATCACCAGCTTAATAAAATGTATATACAACAGTAAGAAATAAAACACTCTAGACTAAAATTCTGCTCTTTCTTCAAAATCATTTAGTTTACAGCAAGAGTAGTCAATTCTCACAATATCATAATGTAAAGAAAGAAAAATCTATTGTATCTCAAGTCGCTAGACAGTGCCAAACTAGAGAAGTTATGAAAAAGGAGACCAGGAAATGCTCCTGCATGAATCAAAGAGTAAAAAAAAAAAGTGTGCTATTAAGACATGGAAATAAAATGGAGAATAGACTTTCTATACTAATGAAACAAATGTCCAAATGAGGTTTGAATCCAACAGGAAAAATCTGTAATCCACCCAAAAATCTTCCCTCGCATCCTAATTCCTGTATTTTGCTACGCTTTGAGTTTCTTATGAATTTAAATGTGATGAGAATGGAAGGCTAACTGCATCTTAAAGTAGAAACAAAAGGGTCCATAGCTCAACTATGCATTTGACACAGCTGAACACTCTCTTCCTCCTCAAACTCTTTCTTGTGGTTTTCTTCATTCAAGGCTACCCCTTCTTATGTCTTGGTTCTGGCTTCTTCTCAGCTCTACCTCTAAAAGTTGGCTTGCCCCAGCTTCTCTCCTCTTCTTTTCTACCCACACTTCTTTCCTAGAGGATTTATTCAAATACAGGGCCTAAAAAAACTACTTGCAGTAACTAGTGTATTATAATATAGATACACAAATGACTTGAAAATTGTATTTCTAGTCCTGACTTTTCCCCCGAGGTACACACATACATATCCCACTGTCTGCCTGACATTGCCACTAGGATGCCTCATAGACACGTCAAAAAGTAACATGGCTAAACCAGAATGTCAGATCCTTTCTGTGCTCCCCAGCCTACAATCTTATCCTTTCTAGTTCTCTCTCATTTTCAAAACCAGCACTAAATATCCAGTTATTCCAGCCCAAAGCTGTCAAGTCATCCTTAATTCCTTCTTTATCTGCCACTTTTAATCCATCAACAAGGGCTGGTAACTCAACAGTCACTGCTCTCCATCTTTAATGAAACTATCCTGATCCAGGTCACTATCATCTACTACATTTACTACAATGGGCTTTCTCATTGACACAGCTTCTACCATTGCCCTTAAGAGTCTACTTTTCACACAGCAGACAGTGATCTTTAAAAATAAACAAATTATGTCATTTCCCTGTTTAAAACTTTCAAATAGCTGTCCATCTACTTAGAATAAAAACTGAACTCATCCTGGTCTACAAAGATATGGTTTCTGCTTACCTAGCTCATACTTCTACCACTCTCTCACCACACCAGTTTTCTTTCTGCTCCTGAAAGGCACCAACAACTACCCATCTTAGAGAACTTGTTCTCAACGTGGAGTGATTTTGCCCCATACAGGATATCTGGCACTGTCTGTAGATATTTTTGGCTGTCACAACTGAGAGGTGCTTTGGCATACAGTGGGTAGAAGTCAGAGAGGCTGCTAAATATCCTACAGTGCGCAAGATAGCCCCTTACAGCAAAAAATTATGATACAAAATGTCAATAGTTCCAAATTTGAGAAATTCTATTTTAGGGAACATTTGTTCTCTCTGCCTAAGACCGTTTCACGGACTGAATTGTGTCTCCCTCAATTTCTATGTTGAAGCCTAACTCTCAATGTGGCAGTATTTGGAGATGCAGCCTTCAGGGAGGTAATTAAGGTTAAATGAGGTTGTAAGGGTGAGGCTCAGATGAAATAAGACTAATGTAATAAGACAAAGAGAAACAAAAGTCTACCTCCCTGTGCACAGAGGAAGGGAAATGTAAGAAGAATGCAAGAAGAGGGAAAACTGCAAGCCAAGGACAGTGTACACCTCAGGAAAAACCAAACCTGCTGACACCTTGTCCTTGGACTTCCAGCCTCCTAAACTGTGAGAAATAAATTTTTGTCATTAGAAGCACCTGTCTGGGGGAAGCTGGGATGGCTCAGTGGGTTAAGCGCTCATTTTGTAGCGCCAGGGACCAAGGATCGAATCCCGGCCCCGGCGGACCCATATGCTGAACTGGGGAGTTCCCCCAGTTCAGTTCTCTCTCTGTCTCTGTACTTCTCTCTTTCTCTGTCAAAAAAATAAAATAAAATAAAATAAAATTAGAAGCACCTGTCTGTAGTACTGTTATGGTACCCTATGGAGAGAATAAGACAACTAACTCTTTTCCCACAGATTCACCTTATTCTCTTCACAGCTTTTCACTAACTGAAAACTCACTAGTATTTTGGGGGGGGTGATTGTAAGCTCAATGAAAGTAAAAACTGGGAAAGCCAGGATGGCTAAGTGGGTTAAGCATTTGCTTTGCAGCCCTGGGGTTTGAGGATCAAGTCCTGCCCCCAACCTGTGTGGAGCCATAAGCTGAACTGGGGTGTGCTTCTCATGTGGGAGGCCCCAGACCAGTTCCTGCCCTGCACGCCCCCCTACCCACCTATGTGGAACAAAACCATGTCAAAAACTGATGACCTACAACTATAGAGACTGGTCTGGGCCCTCCCCCTTCTCTTTCTTTCTCTCTGTCTGTCAAAAACAGTAAAATAAAAATCTTAAAAAAAAAAAAAAATGTGAGCACTATGATTTAATTTTTCTTCTTTAATTTTTTAGATTGATTTTACTGTTTTTGAGAGACAGAGAGAAGGGGGAGGGTCTAGAGTAACGCGACCAGATTTTAACATTTGTAAAGCGGGACACCATTGACCGGGGCGGGGAGGGGGTTCTTAATTAAAAATTTGGTCTATCTCCCACCGTTCCCTAGCTTGTCGTGCATTCTTTCCAAAAATCGGAACATTTTTAAAACGCCGCGGGACGCGGGACAAATTGTTAAAAATTGGGACTGTCCCGTCAAAAGCAGGATGTCTAGTCACCTTAGTCTAGAGCAGTCTCCATAGTTGTACATCATCAGTTTTTGACATGAGTTCATTACACACAGGTGAGCGGGGGCCATGCAGGGCAGGAACCAGGCTGCATGGCTCCTTGAGCCAGGGGATGAACCAGGGGGTGAGAACTGAACTCCCGGGCACCCTGTATGGGAAGCACACCCTAGTTCAGCATATGGTCCTGCGGGGGTTGGGATTCCATTCTTGGTCCCCAGGGCTGCAAAGTGAGCACTTAACCGGCTGAGCCATCCTGGCTTCCCTGAGATATTTTTTTCCTTAGACAAATTTTTCCACTTTATAGATGAGGAACATAAGATAGAAATTAAAGAACTTGCCCGACAATACACAGACATAAACTCCTATGAGTCTAATTGCAGAGCCATAGAATGCTTTATGTTTAAGTAAAGTAAAAACACTTACTTTCTCTCTCTTTCTTCTTTAAGCGCTTTCTTCTCCGATCAATGGAAGCTACTTCAGATTTTAATGACAGATAATGTTTTCTGATTTCTTGTAGTTTTTCTTGAAGAATTGTGATACGTTCAGCACTTGTCATATTTTCTAGGTCCGCTGTGAATTGAAAACGTTCATTAATATGTATTTTTCAGCAAACTTTCCATATAAAGGAGACAACATATAGTGCGGCTGTAGAGCAGGGATTCCCAACCCCGTGCCTGTAGGCGCCATGGCGCCCGCGGCCCGATTTGTGTGCGCCCGCCATTATTTGACTGCATCAGAAGTTTTCCATAAACACTAAGTAAAACTATAATTTATTTTTATACATTTGTTAGAATTTTAAAATATTGTTTGAGTATCTACACAGGTTTATTATATTCGTTGGTATGTTTGCGATATCGTATGTATAAGTTTTTCCCTAGCTTTCGCCTTTGTACATGTCGCGTCTTGTTTAGCCGCTGCGCTCTTTAAACTCTCCTCCACCCAAC